>PVLA01009658.1:0-72356 GCA_004027455.1 Hydrochoerus hydrochaeris | reverse complement strand
TCCTCCTCCTCCTCCTCCTCCTCCTCTTCTTCTTCTTCTTCTTCTTCTTCTTCTTCTTCTTCTTCTTCTTCTTCTTCTTCTTCCTTTTCTTCTTCTTCTTCCTTTTGCCCCAGGGCAATAACAACCAGCAATGACTGGTTTGTTGTGGAAGCAAGTTGAAATTGTAGCATAAAATTAGATGCTAAAAACAATCATAGTTGTGCATGTCTGCAATTGCAGCACTTGGGAGACTAAAGATCACAAATTTCAGATTGGCCCAGGCTACATAGCAAATTCAAAGCCAGTCTGAACTTCAGTGCAATTCTATCTCAAAAAACAAAACAAACAAAACAAACCAAAACAAAGCCACAAATTAGATGATAAGAAAATAGCTATTTTACTTAGTAAGATATTTAATAACAAAATAAACTGGGAAGTACAAAGATTTTGTAACAGAATTATCTGAAAACTTTTCGAGTAAGAAGCATCTCTGTCTAGTACCGGAGATGTTGCTTATCTTTCTGACAGTCCCATGAGGCACTGCCATGGTTTACTTTTGTTATTTTACTAAATTTTAATGAGAAAGACAAGGAGTCAGTCACAAACATATCTGTGCAGTTTTATCTCAAAGGCTGTAGGAAAATATAATTTCCTTCAAAGCTAACCAGGCTGGGCAAAAATGCTCGAGAAAGCAGTGTGTGACAGACAGAGCCATTTCCTTGAGTCCTGTGTTGCATGGGTGGTGGAATGTGGAAGGGGATTCTCAAGAGGAAGCACATTATTTGATCTAAAGCCAAAGAAAGCCTTCAGTTATTTACATTTTTCTTTTTTTCCCCTTCCATATATGTGAGTGTGACTGATTCGAAAGTAGGAGGAACAATTGGCTGGAAGAAAATATTCCCTTAACCACAGGTTGAGGGAGACTTTAAGAGAGTTGTTTTCACTTTTCTCTAGGTTTATTCAGCGTAATAACTGCAGTTATCTTAACAATTCTCAGTGTACTTTCCCCATACCTCACACTCACACGTAGAGCCCTGATTTCTTCCCTTGTGCTGCTCCACGGTTTTGAGGCTGGGCAGCCTGGAGGCTGCCGGAACCCAAGTGCTCAAGACGCAATGCCTCAGTCACTGGGCCTTCAGGAGGAGGGCATGAGCCCAGAGCAGCTAATGGTGGGGGCTGTAAGCCCAGCCTATTTCCCTTACCCCACTTTCTCCATTTATTTCTTTTAATAAATATTGATGGTCATTTTGCATCTGCTATACATTTTTAAAGGGTATTACGGTAAGCAAGTTGTAGCTGATGGTCTTCAAAGGCCTCTGGTCTGCCAGGGTTAGAGGGAGGAGAAAGGAAGCAATTTCTAGAAGTGAGTGTGTTAAGGATCACGGCAGGCTGGGGTAGTTGAGTCCAGGGCACTAAGACCCAACCTGAAGGACGTACGCAGCAGGTAGGCAGCCACAGCCTCAGAGAAGTGCATCCTGAGACTTCTGGCTCAACTCCTAAAGCATAGGTCAGTTCTGTATCTGAGCCTCAGTAGGAGGTGGGCGTTCCTTCATTGTGTGGTGAAGGAATTATGCTCATGGGTTTAGAATCTATGGTTTAGAAAGACAGGAAAGACATGAATTTATGTGATAAAAGTACAAGATGTTAGTCTAGCAAGAGTTGGAGAGATGATACAAGACAGCCTGTCTGTTGGGAGGGAGACAAACAAGGGCAGACAGTGACAAATGATTTGCATCATCTTAACTGCAAGAAGAAGAAGGCCACAGGTCAAGTGGTGCTTAAGACAGCTCAGGGTCCTGCTGATGAGAGTATCTCTGCTGACTTGAGTGATTAACCTGCATCAGTACAACCTCGTTACCTTTCCAGGGCTGCTCCAGGTTAGCTGCTGATATCAGGGAAAGTGTCCAGAAAGTCAGACTTTGAAAAGACCTACAGTCTGATGACATAAGGACCTTCAATTGTCACAGCCTGACATCCTGCACTTGTTGCCCCATAATTGCAAAGTCCAGGGAGACTGATGCAGACCCATGTATGACTCTTATTTAGGAATCTATGGTAGAAAGAAATACTAAAGATGGTAGCATGGTTGCCGACAAGATGCTCATTGGTTGGCTTATTCTCTCTGTGGGCCTATCCGCAAGAGAGCAAAGAATCCTAGGCATGCAGAGACGGCCTTTCTGATCAGAAGCTGAGATGAGTGACGTGCTTACGGAGTGCTGCTAGACATGCAGTTACTAATGGGCCTGCAGAACAAAAAGGGGAAAGGTGCAAGTAGCATGCTGTGCCAGTTTTAGTTAAATGAAGATACAAAAGGCCTTTGTATATAATACATTATAATCATTCGTTAGGTTTCAGACCCCAAGTAACTCCATAAAACAGTGACACATTAAAGCTACACATTGTGCACATTCCATCCCATACATGGCCACCTGGATGTTTATTTCCAAAAAGAAGGTACACAGTATTCCTGGGTGCCATGACCTGTACCCCACAGTAGAAGGTTGTTTAAAGACCCTCCATCCTTAGGCTGAGACCTGATTTAGATTAGAACTTATCTTTCATACATGTCTTTACTAAGTTCCTTATTAATGTTCCTGAGAGAACACTGACAAGCTGAAAAGAACAAGAAAGATACTTTTGAGATAACTGACATTCAAAAATAACCTCTGGGACTTAGCTCAGTGGTTCAATGCACGCCTAGCAAGCATGAAGTCCTGGATTTGATTCCCAGTACCAAAGAAGAAACAAAAGAGTTGCCTCTAAGGAAAGTGTCAGTAAGCGTATATACCATATAAATAAAACAGTGATAATCACTATGGTTTTCTGAACCCCGGGAGTAACCCCCCATACATGAAAATATATCCCAACTTCCACTGGAAGCAGAACCCTTCTTGGTTCTGCCAACCTTCTTGCTTAAAGACAAAACTCTATTTATATTACAGTAAATCCTATCCGTACTCCTACATCACCACCTGTGTGTCTTGACTGAATTCTTTCATCAAAGGCACACAGGACTGAGTACCAAGCAGCGAGGGACCAGTTCCTCAGAGTGCTGGGACCTAGCTTCCTGGTGATAGTGGCTTCCTGGTGATAGTGGCAGTTATGGTGGAGCTCTTGTATATGAGCGTTATTCAGAGGGAATTTCCTATGCCTCTGGAATGTCTAGCATGGTTTCTATCTCTTAATTCTGCTCAGACTAGTGGTGAGCATAATTTGAATAAATAAATTTAACTTACTCATATAATTTTCCATATATTGCAAAAATATCCTGTCAGACCGTGAGTCCTAATGTCTGCTGCATAATATATGGTGGCTGGTGTCCTGTGGTTCTCTTCCCAGAATCAAAGAAGGAGAGGAGTCTTCCTCGGGGCAGTTCCCAGAGGCTGAGGCAGCCCTGGACTCTGACAAAGACGATATGGGCTGGAGCTGAGACGGAAGTATCCAAAACCAGCACATATCCAAACTCAGTAGCTGGCTGTCTTCCAGAATGTTCTGACTCCTGATATCTCCTCTGCAAGTGACAGTGTGATTCTTAGCGCTGTCGGCAAAGCAAAATTTTAAGTAGCTCCAGCAGTCACAGGTCCTCCAAGTGCCAGCAATCAGCCTCCCCAGCATTCCCTTCGGAAACCTGCTGCTGACTTACCAAGCTAAATTCCGGAGAGTTTGTTTCTGAGGCAGGTGACATGGAAGGCGCTCTGCAGAAATCACTTGTGAACCTCAGATGACTCCTGCATTATGTCAAAGCTGCTGACAAGCCCAGATTGATATATGCTTAGGCTTGGAACAGAAACCCAATTCTGTGCTTTCAGTCAGACCCTAGCTAAGAGGGGAGATGCAGACAATGGAAAATAAATCCTTTTATTAGTAGGGAGCAAGATGCCTCAGTGGCCCATGAATTAATTAATGCTTCCTACTTAGTAAATGAGCTGTCTCTAGGCTTCTGCTGTTGTGGAGGCAGTGCTACTAAACAGCCACTGAGCTTTTCAAATCCTCTCTCTACCAGGACATCAGGGCACTTCTAATACTCAAATAAACGTTCCAGTATCTGTAATTGAATATAAATATTTGTGAATACATTCTGAAATTTCACACTATTAAATCGTATGTTTTTTTCATTTCCTTCCTGCAGCTTTTCTCTTCTATTGTCTAGCCCGTGGGGTTAAGGTATATGACTCCAGGGAAGAGGAAAATTGATGATCAGTTTTGTATTTCAATCTCATCTTTTGAATTTCAAATTAGACTTAAAGAATTCCAGCATGAGATAATGTATTTTTCAAAGTAAACGAAAGGTATTTTTTTTTAGAACTATCAAATCTGACTTTTCAATGAAGAACCATGGAAGTATTTCAGCCAAGGAGTCACAGGGTTAGAGTAACACGATTTCGCAGTGCCCGGTGCTGTATTAACAGATCTAGGTCAGATCATCAGTGGCTACCAACTCCGTAAAAGAAAGACAATCAGACACTGTGTTCTTCCTGATGGAGGAACACTTCACTGTGCTGTGCTCTTGGGAAAAACCAACAACGACTGAATTTGATAACGTCCCTAAACTCAACCTATTTAGAAGAAATCAGATCAAAGACCATGTTAAATTATGCTTTGAGGACGCAATCAAAAAAACTGGATGATTAGAATATCTAGAAGACTTGAAGTCTAATTTGCCAGCAAAAAACAGCATGGAAAAAAAGGAACAGAGAGAAATTTTAGAGAAAGAAGACTTAAGAGCCATAACTGTTACAGGCAGCTGAGTTAGAAATATTATAGGCAGTCAGATAGGGCTGAGCCCTGAAAAGAGCCAGAGCAGAAGCCCAGGTACCTTGCAATTGTGGAGGAGACAGACATGTCCTGCTGTGGGCCAGGCTCCAAGACAAAAGATCAAGCAAATGAACCCACATCCTAAGGACTGATATTCTGTCTAGGTCCCTATCACCCTGAGGAAGTCAGTAGCCACTAACCCAACCCCCTGTGAAGACTCACTGCTCTATAACAGTGCCCGATTTTTACATGACTCGCTTCCCCATTTGTCCCTGATTTAATCAATTTTATCTGAACAATTAATCTTACAGGTTAACCATTGATTTGTCCCACCTTGTACCAACCTTGAGAGTTTCTGGGTTTTCCTCACCTTAGAACCATCTCACCTCGTGGTTTTGATATAGGGGAATGAAACTCCCAACCTACTGTGTCCAGTTTGAGTTTGTGTTCTCTAAAATCGAAGAATTAATTTTAGGAACAATAGAGGTTAAGAACAGAATATATTTATTGAGAGAAAGAAAGCTTCTGTCTGAGAGAGAGAAGAGGGGTCCCGAGTAGGGTTGTCAAAGACCGTCTTTTCTAGTGCCTTTTATAGACTAAAATCTTGGGGCGAGATGGGTTCAAGGTAGAGAAAACTGGGAACTCACAAGGCAGATGGACATAAGGCGGGACTGGGCCCAAAACTAGAGCCCTAGGGGGTAGCGCTCACCTCTAGCCTCGGCTCACTGTCTATAACATTTCTAACTAGCTCAGCTGCCTGTAAGTTTTACTCTATAAAAGTCCCTAAAAAAGACAGAGTCTTTGGCAACCCGCTTGGGACCCCTTCTGTGTCTCTCTCAGACAGAAGCTTTCTTTCTCTCAGTAAATGTATTCTGCTCTTAACTTCCGCTGTTCCTAAAATTCATTCTTGGATTTTAGAGAGTGTGACCTCATTCCAGACATACAGTAGGTCAGGGGTTTCTTTCCCTTATATCAATATTAAGAAATAATTGTCACCTTTGAGGTTTTTGTATGTCAGGGATATTGGTATTGTAGGGACAAAATGTCACAGGCATGAAAAAGGATGGAATAGGATCTCAGTAAGCTTTATTAAAGCAATTAATAAGAATAAAGGCAGCTTTTTACCTCTGCAGCTAGATTCCTGCAATTAGAAAGATGAAGGTAAAAAGAGAGAGAAACCAGACCTGGGAAGGTACCAAACAACAACAATTAACATAAGGATTTAACAGGGAGAGTTGACAGGTAAACCAGGGATGCAGTCAGAAGGTTGAAAGGCCAGTTTAAAGCCCCTTTCACCAGGCTCTGATAAAATGCAAAGTCAGTAAGAACCTGAGGACTCTTATTTAATGTATAAAACACACATGCCCCCTTTACTTAACCATTAGTTCTAAGTCACCTTAAAGTAACAATGATTAACAATGATTAAAGTCACAATGTCCAAATTTACATACATCTCCAAGGGATGAATGGAAGCTCAAGAGTGTACTGAAACCGTTACCATTCTGTGGGGGATTTTCCATAGAAACAGACCCATGTCTCAGCAGTGATGGGCCATCCTCTCTGACAGGGAGTAAGACTAAGACTGAGATTACTAGAGACTAGAGACAAGACCAGAGACAAGACTAAGACCGTAGATGACTGGATTCCACAAATTTCCAACTCCCAAAACAGATAAAAGATCTCCAGTTCCCAACTGTGTGTCTCATTCCTCTGAGCACCCGTACCCCCTCTTGAGTGTCCTACATGTTTCTCTCAAAATAGGTTTCTCCGCTCTTAACTTCCCTCGTTCCTTGGAATTTATTCTTTGATTCTGGGAAACACAAACTTGACACGTTTGACATGTAGCGGGTTGGGAGTTATATTTCTCCTGTATCACAAGGATGTTGTCACAGCTCTGAAAGAATTGAACAAGACAGGCCTCTCTAGAGAAAACAAAAATTCCAGCATGTGATAGTGGTACTAACAGATTGAACCCCAGCCCACCATGTGTACAGAACTCCAGGGCTGATTAAAATTTATTGATTTTTCTTGAAATATCTTCTATCTATTTGAATGCTTGGGAATATTTAATATATAGATTTTAAAACTGGTTTAATTAACAACATAAAAAATGTGTAACTTTTGCAAACAAAACTGAATGTTTTGCAACGACTACTGTGCTGTATTATTCACGTATTAATGTAAGTTATTATTCATGGAATTATTCTAACTTGTACTGCCTGTGGGCTCCTTTATTTACTGTACAGAAGAACTATGTGATTCCTTGTGTTCTGCTCCTGAACAGTGCTGTCCTGTTGCGTAAGAATCAGCACCAAAATGCTGTGAGACCACAGTAAAGAAACAGACACACCCAGGACTCCATACAGTACAATTTAGTGGGAAACGTATGAACAGAAAGTAGTGTCAAGTGGCAGCAAGATCAGGTGAATTGATGACTTTTGGGCCAGAAGGAATGGTGCATGCAGTGCTTAAGGCAGACCGACTTCATCCTACCTGGAATAGACTAGTTGTATTTTCCTGCACACTTGCAGACATCTTGGTAACTACTAGCTTCATGTGTGACTGGCATGGCGCATCCAACTTTTGTCCATTCTGAAGGCTATATATATATATATATATATATAGTACCTGGGATCAAACTCACTACCTAGCACTTGCCAGGCAGGAGTTTATGCGGCCGAGCTAAATCCCCAGCATGGCAATATCATTTTCCTGAAGGCAACATCAAACATTCAGGCACATTCTTGGCACTAGGATCTGGTTGAAAAGCTGCACGAAGCACTCTAATGGTTTTGTCTATTTATATTATAGTGGGGAATATTCAAGAAAAACCAAGGTTACTCAGGGACAAGGATGGTGATTATAACTCAAGATGGCTGTGATAATATCACGCCTTATTGATACATAAAATATCACAAGAGAATGGCTCTGAAGGAACAAGCCTGGCCTCAATCATCTTTTTCCTTCTCTTCCTATTCCAGACACGACCTCTTGCCTCTACACTGCATGTTACAGACACTGTCGGATTTTAACCATCTTAAGGGTACAGTTCAGTGCCTCTAACTTTTGCCAAAGCATTTTGAAACACATTGTTCCTTTATTTTTCAAACGATTTTTAAAATCCTCATGATCACTCATTCAAGGAAAAAGACATTATAAAGAATATATCATTTATCTTATAGAAAGATGAATGTTGCTAGTGTGTGTGTCTTATTTATATTTCAACTTTCTAGTAATGTTGTGTTAATTAAGAGCTATATTTATTTTGTATAGAGAAATTATTTTGTTAGACTTTCTTTTCAAGTCCAGGATTTTCTGTCAGTGAATTTATCATATTCAGGATGAACAGAAAAAGGTTTTATTTTGTCACTTGATAACAAATTTACTGAGCTGGCCATGGCTTGGTATCTTGCTGGCAGCAGGCAGTTAAGAATAGAACAGATAATCAATAGGGTTATGAAATTATTTTTTCCAGAAGAACTTTCTGAGGAAGAAAGAGCATTCTAGTTTTTATCACCAGATGGAAGTCCTGTCTGATGTCAGCCCCGCATGTGATCTGTACCTAGGGAAGTGCTGTAAAAAGTTAATCCTGCATGTGCACATTCAAAAGACAGCCAAGGTACAAGTAGAAAGCAATCAGAATGATCTTGAAGGCCACCATGTCCTGCCCTGTGGAGGAATGTCTAATCTCTCTTTTGTTCTTGCTAGGACACCCAATGGTATGTGTCTCTGTTATATAAACAGGTCAATAAGCATTTATGAATTAGTTAAGTTAGTACTTAACAATTTTAGGAACAAACACAATAGAACACCAGAGTATTTCAAATAGTGCTGTCTCCTACGACACCCTGCCTGACTCCTTTGGGAAGGATGCTGAGACAATTCCATTTATTTATTTATTTATTTATTTATTTATTTATTTATTGTACCGGGGATCAAACTCTCCACGTTGGGCTTGCTGCTGAGCTCAATCCCCAGCCCCATCCCATTTAATGTAATGTTTCATTACAGCAACAACTGGCAATAGCACTATGCATACCAGCTAGTTTCAGTGGAAATGTACCGGTGAGCATGCAGGACCTGGGTTGAGGGCCACACTCTGGTGTCCCTTTCTCTGTGCACTGTCCTGCTAAGGAAGGCGAGTGCCACGTGATCCATACTCCTCACTGAGGACTGAGAGGCCAGATAAAGCCTGAATCTTTGCTGCGTCTTCCCTTGTTCCTGCCAACTCTGATCTGGACGTTGTATTTTCCTGCACTCTTGCAGGCATCTTGGTAACTTCTACTAGCTTCGTGTTTGACCTGCATGGGGCATCCGACTTGTGGCTCGTTCTGGGCTAGTTCTACTGGTTTGAGGCAGCTCTCCTTCTGTTTGATTCCCTGTGTTTGTCCCCTGGAAAGCAAGTTCTGTGGTATTCTGTGTTCCAACCCCAAATTTTGTAATGAAAATCCATATCAGGTTGTAAGCAACTTTTAAAATACAAAACATAAAAAAATATTATTTTTATGTAATTTTGAATGTTGGAGCCAGGGATTTAGATCAGTGGAATAAGCACCTGCCTGGCAAGCACAAGGTCCTGAGTTCAATCCCTGGTACAAAAAATAAGTAAATAAAAATTTAAAAAAATAATAATTTTGAAGGTTTTAGGAAGTTTTTTTTTAACAAATGGTGCAAGCTTTTCATTTTCTCTTCATATGTACTACTGAGTTATTGGAGATAGGATATTTTGCCTTAAGAAAAGCCATTTTCTTTAGTTATCTTTCACTCTTAGTGGCTAGAGGATTGATTTGATATTGGTTGTTATAAAGGAGCATCTTTCATAATTATTTGATGTCCTTATGTTCCACTTAGTAATACTAATGAGTGGATGCTTAGATTGGTGTAGCAGAGACTGAGGAGGAAATGTCATTAGTGTTTCTAATAAAATTGAGAAAGTAAGGAAATTCCTTTACTAACATGAAGATTTAATTCTTATCTTCAGGTCAGGAAGGAGGTTTAAGCTTTTAAAAACGCACATTTAGGGAAAAGCAAATATACTTAAGTTAGTTATACTACTAATTTCTCTTGGTTAATTGAAAAGAAACGTTTGTACTAGTTTTCTTTAGAAAATTAAATGCCTGTATCTTTTACCTTAAGCAATTAATTTTAAGGATAGCAATATACAGTATATTAACTATTGTTTCTCTCCTATTATCTTGCTTTGAAATTACATTTTAATTTTTCTTTTTAAAATTAAAAAATACAGTTAATAGCAAAATAATAAGATTTTGTATCTGAATAGACTAGCAAGGTCAAAGTGCATGTTTATTTAAGTGTCATTAAGTTCCCTGTATAGGTAGCTATCACAGTCATCAAAGTTTCCAGGTAAATGGTTTAGTGAGAACATAACCTTTCAGAAGAAGTGAGCCACTGAAGAAAAGAGTGAAAGGTTATTTCTAGAATACTAAAGAATATCAAGAAACAGAACATTTGAACTTTCCTTGGGAAGTAAACTCCTATAGTCAACACATAAACAAAACTAGATTACCCTAAGCAAAACCCCAAAGCTTTCTTTTTCAGCATCTAGGATTAAGAAGAAAAAGAATAAAGTGTTGTCACAGGATGAAGAAATTGGTTCAGTGTTTGACAAGACCTTTTTTTATTAACTGTTTTTATTTGAGCCATATACTAGTTATAAAATACTTATGAGTGTTTACTTCAGTGTCTGACATTGTAATAACATATTTACAAACACTATTTTATTTAGTAGTTATTAAACTCTTTGAGACAGGTGCTATTATTACTGATGTTACAGATGAAAAGTTGAGGCTTACAGAATTGAATTTACTTGCCCAGGGTGATTAAAAAAGTGCAGCCCAGAGCAGGTTCTGCAGTTGAAGCTCGTGTGACTCAGCATAGGAGCTATGAGTCCTCACGTGATGTGCCCTGGGCTTGAAGTCCTACTCAGTGCAACATTGCGCTTCTCCTTAGGAAAGTCCCATCATCAAGATCAGTGCTTATGTTTACACAGTTCAAAGTGCACACAGACATGTAGGCATTGTCTGAAGAGGTTGACACCTTCTTGTGTGGTGACATTTCTGACCTGAGCTCAAGGATCCCATTGGCTTGAGTGACCACTTATATTCATCTTACAATGCTTTTGATATTCCACGAGGACGTGAATTCATGACTGAGTTGTTACAAGAGGAATGTGTTGGCCAAATGTTCCGTGACATACTTTACATCAACCCTAATCAATCCCAGCCTAACTAATGTTTTAAACAACAAAGAAATCTGTTTTCATAATTTTCCTAGTTACTCAACTGCTGATATTGTGTGTGTATTAGTTTGGTTCTAGAGAACTTTCATATCTGTACTCG
The DNA here is from genome assembly GCA_004027455.1 of Hydrochoerus hydrochaeris. Taxonomy (NCBI): domain Eukaryota; kingdom Metazoa; phylum Chordata; class Mammalia; order Rodentia; family Hydrochaeridae; genus Hydrochoerus; species Hydrochoerus hydrochaeris. The sequence goes on along the minus strand of PVLA01009658.1, from coordinate 61,263 downwards.
TTTGTCTATAACTTCCACTAGGTTGATCACGCAGGTGTCAGATGGGAGTTTCTACATGTTGTACCCATTCGTATTTGAAGATTTCTGTTTATGTGCTTTCTACAGCCCCAGGGTAATTGGGATGGGCCGATAAGAGGAGAGACTTGAGAGACAATAAGAAAATTTTTAATCCAGTTGTCATCCAGACCAGTCTACTGCTTAATTTCCTGGAAAGATTAGAGGTTGAATAGAAGGATTGGAGACTCCATCCCAAATCAAAGGGAAACAATATATACTGTGCTTTTACCAGGTGACCTCAGAGACTCTGAGACTACAAAATCCAGGGTTGCCACTGGCAGGAGCCGTCACCTGAATCCTAGCCCTTTCAGCTTGGGAGTTCTCTTGCATCAACCTCTTGGCTAGAACCACTTCCACTTGAGTTTGATCCACTAATTCTGCTCCCAAATCGTTATCTATACATTCCAGCATTGAATACCTGATGTTGGTCTTTTGGGAACCCTTTTGGACTTCTTAGACATCATCTCCTTTGTGGAATTATTCAGAATAATGCATTGCCTATCTTAGACTTTGCCTCTGTAGTTTCTTGTGAGTGACTCTTTTCGGCCAGCCTCGACCCCCTGAATCTCACTGATTTGGTTTTCTCAGGCTGCTGTAACAATATATCACACACTGGGCTGTCCAAACAACAGAAATTACTTTTCTCAAAACTCTAAAGGCTTCTTGGGAAGTCCAAGATCATGATGCTAACAAGGAAGATTTCATGTTGAGGCTGCCTTTCTTGGCTTGTAGTCATTGCCTTCTCTGTGTGATCACATAATCTTTTTGGGTCCTAAAGAGAGAGCAATCATTTTTCTCCTCATAAGACCACCCATCCTGCAGGATTAAAGCTTATCTTTACACCCCCATCTAACTTTGTTTCCTAAAGGTTCCACCTCCAATTGTAGTGACATTTTGATGTTAAAATTTCAACATAATGTTGGGCTGTACAAACCTGGGTCCATGGACCTCACTTGAGAGGTATATCCCTTTCCTCCAATTAAGAAAAAACTGTATGATAGATAATATTTCCCTGAATCCTAAATTTTGGTGAAAATAAAAACTTCTCTGGAGATAAATTAGAAGTCAAAAAATATTCTGCTTGCTTAAGACAGATGTTGGCGATAGCTTTCTATTTCATAGGGCACAAAATATTTCCAGGAAGAGAGTCTCAAAATGTCACAGATCTGCTTTCTCTGGAAGGCGGAACTCAAAGAGTCCATTTTTGAAATCATTTTTCAACCTCCAAGTTCTTTACAAGTACATATTGAGCAAATAATCTCTAAGTCTTTGAAGATTCAGCCCTACACTGTCCTTATTTTCTTCCTTTCCTTGGCCTTTATTTACTTTGTGCCTGTGTGTGGGGAGATATGATCACTAATAATTTTCTGTAAGAAATAAAATACTGGTTTGTTCTAAAAATCTTTTACCAAGGATAATTTGTGATTAATGATATTTTCTATGATTTGAACCATTTAAGGTCAATAGGAATAGAAAATTTACTTTGCAATGGGTGACTCAATGATTTCTTATCCATGCAAATTTGAAATAGCAACTTGGTTTCTACCTAGGATCATTCAGCATTTGAGAATTATAAATCATGATTGGTAGTGAAATCAAAAGACCAGGGGGTGAAATCTTTAATATTGTGATCCAAAATAAAACTTTCCTTCTTTTAAATTTATTATGTCAGATACTTTGCTACAGTAACAGAAAACTACACAGAACTCATCAAAATTAAAAACTGTTCTGCAAAAGAACTTGGTAAGATTATCAAAAAATAAATTACAGAATGAGAGAAAGTATCCAATAAAGACTTACTATTCAGAAAATATAAAGATATTCATAGTTCAATATCAGAAAAACAAATAATTCAATAAGAAAATAAGCAAAAACTACGAATAGATATTTTACCCAAAAATATATATTGAAAGAAAATAAGTAATGTAAAGCCATTAGAAAATGTGAATTAAAACTTGTTGAGATATCAGAACTGCTAAAAAACCAAGCCATAATAAATCAAAATAAAACAACAAAAACAAAAACATTTTTAACACCAAATGCTTCAGTGATACTGAGAAACTGGATTATTACAAGATATCAGCCAGTCTGCAAAATAAATGAGTATTTCCTTTAAAACTAAAATTGGACTTCATTACAGTCTAGGAATTGACTGTTGGATGTATATCCCAGAGAAATAAAAACTTATATTTATGCATAAATTTGTGAAGAAATATCCATAGCAGATTTATTCACAATAGCTGAAAAATTAAACCATCTGGATGCTCTAATCTGGGTTAAATAAACTATGATATATTCACGGAAGACACTACGGTTGAGCCATACAAAAGGAGAAAACTATTAATAGATGAGGCTCAATAATGCTGAATGGAAAAAGGCGTGAAAATATACACACCATATGGTTCTGCTTACACAACACTCATAAAATAACCTAATTACAGAGATAGAGAAGACACGAGTAGTTGTTAGCAGTGAGGAATGGACTAAGGGGCTCAGGGGCAGATACGGCCACAAAGAAAATGTGAGCTTGTGAGATGGTAATACACCCGTGAGCCTTGTTTACATAGTGGGTATCACTTTCTGTATGATTTTAATTTTTAAAAAATTCCTTAAAGTTGTTTCATGTCCCAGGGTATTGTCTTTCTTAGTAAATATAGTATAGGCCCTCAAAAATAATGTGTGTTCTATAGTTGTTTGCAATAATCCACAAATGTAAGCTAGGTCCTGTTACCCAACAGTGACAGAGTACTTCGGTAGCTTGCTGATTTTTAATCTGGTGTCTTGCAGTTCTATCTGTTGCCTACAGTGGAGAGCTGAGTTTGTAAATAGCTAATTATAGATTTGCTTATTTATTTTTAAAAATATGTTGGTTTGTCCATTTTTTGATTGGATCTTTTATTTAGAGGGGGTCTACATGTTTCAGTTTTTTAAAATATATTAATCCCTTAGAAAGTAGCTAACAAAGCCTGTTTCCATTCTGTAGATTATCTCTTCATTTTCTTGGTTGTTTTGTTTGCTGTGCTGAAAATTTTAATTTGATGTCTAATTTATTGATTTTTGATGTTTTTTCTTGAACAATTGGAGCTCAGTTCAGAAAGGCTTTGCCTGTCCCTGTATTTCCAGAACTTCATGGTTTTTATCTTTGGCAAATTAACTATGATGTATCATGTAAAGTTTCTTTCTTGATTATGGCTATTTGGGATTCTATAGGTCTCATTTACCCATATGCTCAATTCTTTCCCATACTTGGAAAACATTTTGCTATCATTTCTGTAAGCAATTTCACAACATTTTTATCATCTTTTAAGTTCTGTAATTCATATTATTATGTTAGTCATCTTTGAGTTATGTAACGGCAATTGAATCCATTTCCTACGTTGTCTAGTTGTTTTTAAGGCATCTCAGTGAAAAAGAGTATATGGTCACCTGCACCGGTCCTATCTTCTCCTTCTGACCCAACCTCTTCATTTTGTTTTTTCTGCTGGCTACACTTTCAATAGAATTTTTTACGTTCTGGATTTTTGTCTGGTAACATTTTGTGGACTTTAATTCTTTGCTAAAGTGGTCATACACTTTCTATCATTTAGGTAGTGGTCATACACTCTCTATCATTTTGGTTAGCTCGGCGAATGCTTTTATTTGTGTCTTCTTTACACTCACCGATCATTCTGTTACTTTGGCCCACTATCTGTTTAGTGGTATCATCTTTGATCTTGCAGAACACACTATTGAATATCTTTCTGTTGGGTATTTTCCTGAGCCATGTGATCTCTTTCAGCGATTTGGTTATTAGTTTCTCCTCGCTGATTCCCACTGGATTACCTTTAAGTAAGTCAGGACTTTTTGGAGGCATTTTGTGGCTGCGTTTTCTTATGTTTCTATTGCTTCTTATATTTGTATGTGTGCTGAGAGCTGGAGATTTATTAAAGTATACTGAACTTAGCTGGTATGGAGATGGCAAATTAGTATCTGCTTCTCAGGCATGTGACTTTGGTCTTGGGTGCTTTGAGGTTTTTATCTGCTTCTTAAACCTACTCAATTTATTATGATTAGCCCTGGTTGCTGTGTTCTAAAGACAGAATATTCACTGGTTATATTAACACCAACAAAGGCAACCATATATCACTTATGTATCTTAAAATTTTTTAAAATAATTTTACCCTTTTGTGAATAACCCATAAAGACTATCTATACTCTGTACTACTGATAGGTAGACTGGGATATGGTTAGCAGGGAAACAAAAAGCAGGGAAGTGGAAAGGTTAGATATAAAAGTAGAGATGGAAAAAAAAACAATAATTGAAAAAAAGAGTGGGAAGTGAACAATGTGGAAGTAATTTTTATAACCTGAATAGAGGGCTGGTGCAGAGGAGATTCAAGATACTATTTGTGGGAGACTGAAAAGTGATGCAGAGAGAGGAGAGGGTAATTGGAGATCTGGGGAAGCTGTGAGAAGACTGGAAACTGAAACTGAGCCGGTGGCTCGCTTCGGATCCCTGTGCACGGTTTTAGAGGCGGTTACCCTCAGCGGCCCACGAAAGTTCCTATTCAGATCAAACCACTGGTTAATTCTTGTTCTCCCTTGCACAGATACAAAGGCCTCTCATCTATGCTAGATAAAAGGGGGACAAGAAAAGAGTGGAGATAAAAGAATAATAAAAAAATAAAAAGTGTGAGAAAAAAACAACAGAAATCCACGTAGTTGCAAAAGACACAAAGTAACCGTGGAGTCTGAACAGTCCTAGGTCAACCAACGAGCTCGTTCCCCACATTGACAGGGGAGGTGGCTTTGACCTGTACAGGAGGTTTCGCTGGATTACTGGGCTTGTTTTTTTTCTTACAATTTGCCGCCCTCAGAGCATACTGTGACCACAGGAGGCTTCTCACCCTTCTCAGTCCACAGCCAGCTCCCCCTGGCCTCTGGGCTGAGCCTTCTGGACGATCTGGACAGCCAGTAAGCATGCCCCCCCACAGCGACCTGCAGCCAGGCTGTGTCTTGGTTCTAAGGTCGGTCACCCTCAGTTAAGTCATGGAGGGTGGTGTCGTGGGGCAGGCTTGGCATTCAGGTCGCTTCTGATTTCTGCACAGGTGCTCTTGGTCTCCCCTCTCTTCCTGCACACCAAACCTGATGGCTGCTCCTGTGTCCTCCCTCTGCAACGCTCCTGACAAATGTGCCACAGGTTCCACCACCCTGTGACGCTTTGCCCACGATGGGTGCTTCCTTGGTCGCTTTCTGCTAGGTGCTACGCTCCTGCCCTGTGCTGCCTCGGGGTCTGCTGGGTTCCTGAGTCTCCAGATGACACTGGCAGGGCCTCTCCCACAGGAACATGATGGGGGGGGTTTAGTTGTGGAGGGAGTACCTTGTGGGCATACTTTTCCTAGTACTGGGGGACAGGGGTGAGAGCCAGTTTGCTTATTTATCTCCTTAGCATTTCACTCTTCAAGCTGGTTTGCATAAACCCCAGTACAGCTGTGGCTTTATCAACATTGTTCGGTGTTCCAAAACAATGCAGTTTTTAACCTTTGTGTTGGCTTTCTGGTCTCTTTCCTGCTTCTGTGCTGCTGTGGCTCTTTTGCGCCCCTGAGTACCATCACTCACAGGAACAGAAGATGCTTCCTCGGGATGCCTCATTTTCACTAGGTGACTTCCGGGGATTGGAACAGAGTCCCAGGTTCTAGTTTACATGCCGCTGGGTGGAGAATGGAGCCACAGGGCTTCACTGATGCTGCTGTGGGTGGATTGGACCATTTACTTAGACCCATTTGCTTATGAGTAGTAGTTGTGATGGTCCTGGGCATTACTGATGCACCGCAGGGGCATCTGACAGCTGGCAGGTACCCAGCCGTGAGGTACAGCTTGGGGTCTCACGATTGTGGTTCTTCTTACCAACCACTGACCAGAGAAAGCAGAAGTTCTGCTTCTCCTCCTCTTTATCCCTCTCTTCCTCTTCATTCTTTCCTCTTCTTTCCTTTTCCCTTTCCCTTTCTTTCTCTCTCTCTCTCTCTCCCTCTCTCTCCTTTCTTCCTTTCTTCTTTACATCCTTCTTTCTTTCCTACCTTTCTTCCTTCACATTGTGAGAAATGGCATTTGTCAGAACACAGGCTCAAGGGTCTAAATGGGACTAATGTCAACGTCACTGTATTTTTTTTTTTGAGGTCTTGAAATCAATAAATGCATTTTGGGCGTGATAAAGTGGGGAAGGAAGGACTGCAGATCTACCGAGGGCAGGCTGGGGGGTCTGGCCACAGGAGGGGCCGGGAGACTCTGAGCCGTCCTCAGGAGCTTTGGCTTGGTTATGGGTGGATGTTTCTGTGGCTGCCCCTGGGGAGTTTGGGTCACGTGAGCTCAGAGAGGTCCCAGCAGGCAGGATGTGTGTGGCTGCGGAGAACGGGTAGTCTAGGTAGCGTCCTCACTTGACAGGATCCAAATGTCAATTCTAGTTGTTTCTTTTTTTTTTCCTGAAGGAAATCCCTTTATAATGTGTGACTCCTAAATCACTCTAACTTTACTAGACAGTGCTTTTCAGAGTACTGCTTCAATTATTTTGTTTTCATCTCTATTACTTAATAGCAGTCCCCCCCCCCCATGTTTTTCTTGCTGTTTTAAAACAAACACAAAGAGATATGAACTTTACTACTATTAATGGGTCCTGAGAGTACTTCCTCAGGCCTAAGGGAAAGAGTAATGGTATTTGAGTATTTAGCATCATTACACATGTTCTTCTGTAGTGCTTAGAAGTAAGAGTGAAACATCATTTACAAAAGGAAACACGGCCTGGCCAAATATAGACTCTAGAACCATTACTTATTATTTATTGAGGACTAAGTGTGTATGGTATCTGCTATTTTACAGACCAGCAGAAGAAAACAGTGATTTTATGGCAAGAATGGCAGAATTATAAAGCTTAGCTGTGGACTCAGTTGCACGGGGCTGAAAAAATACAAGCACTTGCAACCAAACTATCAATTTACAAGCTTCTGTGTCAACTTTACTGTATTTTTTTTTTGAGGTCTTGAAATCAAAATCTGTGAGGGTGATGCTAGGAAGGCCTGCAAAAGGAATGACTCTTACCAAGCCAGTCAAATGCTTCATGGTATGTTAGTAAAGGACTTCCCCATGAAGTGAAAGTCTCCTGCATTTCAGTGAGTACAATTAACAACAGGAACAGTTTCATATCAGTATAAATAAGAGCATAAGTGAAGATTTTACAGAAACAGTGCGATCATGGAAGGTAGAAAGCCTAGAATGCTATATGACACAGGACTGTTCTTTATACCATGATTTCATCTTGAGGAAACTTACAAGGATCATAGTTCAGCATTTTTCAACACACATCATTATCACTATCCACTTCAAATACCTCCACGGAAGAAATAATGTAATGACTTTTAATGGTTTTGCTGTTGTATAAAATGTCCTCCCATGACAAAAAGTTTGTACTGCAGCAGAAATGATCACAATGAAGGTAAAAAAACAGGGAATAAAGTGTAGAAGGAGGGCCGCCTTAGATGGTATTAGGTTCTAGGAGAGGAGAGTGTTACACTCTAAAGTGTTCAGAGTCAACTCTGTTCTTTCAGTAAAAGAAATCTCAAATCCTGCCTCCTTGGTGTTCCTAAAAAGGGATGAGCCTGCTTAGGACGACAGTGGCTCTGCCCACGGAGGAGGCTCTGGGAAACCAACAAGAGGAGGGCTAGGCAGGATGGCTCTTGCGGAAGTGCAAGGAGACAGGAGCAGGGGACTTGAGTCATTTTCTGGTTATGGAAAGTGCAGCCGTGACACCCGGGAGGCCCCTCCTCTGGCCACAGCTAAGCCAAGACGCGATGCCATCTGTGCTCAGCTAGTCCTTGGTTTCCTCCTGTCTGCTGCAGTCTTCCTCTCAGTAACTGTGGCGTGTGGAACTCATGGGTTAGCCCATAACGAATGTGCACTGGTTTGTGATATTTTCATCCTACTCACAGTTCTTACAGCTTTTGGTATTTCAGAGACAAGTGTTTGCCACTTGGTCCCCAGATGAATTAAGCAAAGGTGGAAGCAGGGAAAAATCCTTTTCCTTTGCATCCTGCAGCCCTACTTCTTACTCTGAGATGCTTGGTAAGCATCTAAATGCTTGCTTTTCCTTGGTGAGTTCCTGGCTTATGTGACATTTGTCTATAGGTCCTTTCCAAGTTCAGCATCAAGAGTACAGAAAAGGGAGATTAGTGAAGTATGTGACTCTGGTTTCATCTATCCATTTCATTCCTCACGGAGGAGGTGGTGCTCTGATGTTTCCCAAATGTAAATAGTAGGCAGGATCTCTTATGTGTATAGTTCATTTCAGCCAGGAAGAAAGTTGAATGAAGGGTGAGAAAGGCGGGAAGAGAAATGCACTTTGTCAGTTAGGTATCCAGTGCTGGTCACTGAGTCCTGCTACACAAGATGCTCCAGTGTGGGCATAGCGTGTTCCCCTAAGGTCCACACGTTGCAGAGTGTAGGACACTGGTGAATGATGAACCTTTAAGAGATCCGACCTGCAGGGAGCATGTTAGATCACTGAATGTCATTGTGGACGTGGACTCAAAGGGGGACATTGCCATAGTCAGTATTACCACACTGTACTGAGAGCTACCATAAGGGAAAAAGACCTCCTGTGTCATGTGTCCTGCTCTGAGGTCCTGTGTTGTTTTGTCACTGGCTTAAAATATTAGAGCTAAGTGACTGTGGACAGGAACCTGTGGAACCATGAGCCAAAATGAATGTAATTTTAAGCTGATTTGTCTCGGGTGTCTGTCACAGTGATGGAAACCTTACTAACACTGACACTGCAGAAAGACCAGCAGGGGCACCCTGCAGTGGGGCAAGCAGAGGAAGCCAAACAAGTGGCTCTTGTGTCCATTAATATTTGCTTTCTTTTTCTTTTCTTATTCATCTCAGGAATTATGGATTTTAAAAATCCTAGTCACTTTTTATGTACACATAGGTTAACAATGAAAAATCAGAAGCTAAGTATTAATAAAAAGGGTCCCAAATTATTACTAGGTATTATCTTTTAAAAATCATGTTCAATAAATGGTTTTGAGTGTGTTACACTGAGTTTTTATAGATGTTTCCGAGCTTTTATTTGAGTCTTAGAGAACTAAACCTGCCTCTTTCTCTGCTAGCAGGATACTTGAACCTGCAGTGAGGTATACAGCAGGGAGGAGCCTCATGTATGCTGCCAAGTGTGAAGTTAATCCCATAAAGCTAGAATAAAACCACAGGAGAAACGGTGAATATAAGAGTCAGTTAAAAGGTATCATCAAAACAAGTGAGATCTCCTTGTTTTTGTTTTGAAGAGCCAAGAGAGATCATGTCAAGTGTATCTAGAGGTTTAAAATTTCAGTTAAAACTGAAGTAGCTTGAGTGATTTTTGCATCACTAAATTTTTTAAAAAGTATCCTTGAGATTTATTATTTTCTATCAAAGACTTTTTATTAACCCAATAGTTGGAGTAAGGATTTTGTTCCTGGGACTATTTCAAAGTTTACAAACAAACAAACAAATCTTTGACACTCAAGTTTCATTGGAGGAAAACTAAAATAGACTTGTATTTAATCAAAATTCTCCCAAGAATGTTGAGTTTTAAACCTAAGAGAAACCATGTCTAACCAGGCAAATTCTGAGGCAAGAGGCTGATTATCAAGGTAGGAACTGAACAGCAGGAAGTAGAAATGACTACTACAAAATACTCTCCTGGGTACTGGGCATCTTGTGAGGCTCATTACATACACTGTTCATTACTATTGACTGATAAAATGAATTTCTGAGGGTCACTCATCGTGAACTATTTTGTTAACAGAATATCACAGCTGGGATTTAAGCCAAGTCCATTTGACACCAACACCCATGCTTTTTCCAGTGTAAGATGAGAATAAAGGGAAGACTTAAGTCAAGGAGGTTGGAAGAAAATGGGCCCGTCGCCAATGTGATTGTGTATGTGTGGGTTACCTCCTGGGACTGATGCTTCAGTGGAGAATACTGGATTAAGCCGCAGTAGATGAGGGGTAGACTAGGTGGAAACTCCTAAGGGTGAGGACCTGCTCACCAACAGGAATCAGAGTAAATGCAGAAGCCTCTGACACTTCAAATCAAATCTGTGACCTACGGAGATTAGTTTGATATTTTTCTACATGAAAAGGTGGCAACTGAGGGACACTGTATTTCTCCACAGGTTGGGTTAAGGATCCAACAGTGTATGAAAGGTAATGGCTTCCGTTTAAACCCTCAGTAGCATCTGGGTTTAACAGGCATCTGGAGAGCACCCGCTCTCTGCATAGTCATGCGAGGGGGGTCACCTTTGCTTCAGTACTGGTTCTTAGATTCTCCTTCTCCTTGCAAATGACCACAAGGACCAACTGAAACCTGCCAATAACTAGGAAACATCCCTTTTTTGTTCTGATGAATAAAATTTGCAAAACTAATTACAGTTTTCCCTGCTGAGAGGTATGATACAGACTGTCAGTGTTTCTTAGTGCTTTGGGGAGTTTCCTGGGACATAAATTTGGTTTGTTTGCCTGATAAACTTGTTGGTTGCATAATATATAAACTTTCTTGTGTCTGCTTCAGTAGCCACGCAGACCCTACTGATGACCAGTTCTGTCACTTTGTCTTTATTCTCCTACAAAGGATTTGGGTTTAAAGATTCAGAGCTGACTATCTTGAACGCTTTTAAAACTATGTCTCCAGAGAAGAAAACATTAAAAACTGAAAAACAACTTCTAATTACAATCAACCTGGTTACTCTCAGATGTAGAAACTTCTTACAAGCTGTAGTTTCTTCTTTGTAAATCATACTGAGACTTACTTAGTTTTTGAATGGTTATGAGTCAGAACTAAAAGTGCCAGTAACATCCACTCCTCCATCACTTTCCAAGTTAAGGGTTGTTTTAGCTTATCTACCCCACAAATTTGTAAGTACATTGAACATGGAGATAATTATTCACATTGAAAGCAAGGTTCCTGAACAAATCACTCTATATATCACTAAAGAAAAAAATTTCATGGTACTTGTTAACATAGAATGAAGGAGACCCTATTAAAGGTCACTGTGACAAGTACAGGGGCCATGACAATGACAATGAGATTTTGCAGGAAGGGAGATTTTGCTGAGTAATAATATAGCGTGGCTTAATAGGAAATTACCGCTAAGGAACAAGGTGGATATCAACAGACGTGCAATTATAAGGAGGAAACACCAGGAGTAAGAGGGATTCGGGTTATATTGTCCTAGCAACACTTTTTCTTAAAGACCAGCCAAGGTGGCCAGGCACCACCAGAGACATGGTGGGTGGATGTGGCATTTTGTCGGGTGTCATGAGTGACCTGACATTGAGGGGCGGTTATCTTAGTTCCTTAAACAAGAGAGGGGACAGACCAAATTTTTTGCTTCCCCAAGCTTCTGTCAGACTCCAGAAGCCTCTCCTATTCCCATTCCTTATAAAGTCTGACTTTAACAAAGACCTCAAAAGGCTAAGGTCGTTTAGCAAGAGCCCCCTTCCTCAGTTTCTGGTCACCCTCAATATCTGACCAGGTCTCTGACCTTCCACACCCGCAGGAGAGTCTGTTCACTCTGGCCTGTTCCTTGAAAGAATCCTGTCAGGCCAGCTGAGGCGGAATTCCTGCTATTCCTGCTGCTTCTCTCGGTAGTTTTCCACGCGCTGCCTTACACCCCATTGCTGGTCTATAAATTCTCATATGTCAAGCTGTCATCTGAATGAGGCCCAATTCCATGCTGAAGTCCCCCTTCCATTGCAAGTACTTCTGAGTATGGTCTGTTTATTCTGCTTTCACTGCTGACCAACTCTGCTTTATTTTTTTCTTTGAAAACTTCATGAAAGAGCACAAAGTAGCTTTAAAAGAGGTGTCTTGGCTCAGAATTCTATAACAAAGGACCAGAGATGAGGTGACACAGAAACAACACAAATGACTTCTCGGATTTCTTCAGGGCAGAAGTTGTAATCAAGCTGCCAGCATGGCGGTGTTCTGGTGACGGTCCTCCTCCTCTTGATCTAATTATCTCCCAAAGGCCCTCCCTTTTAATTGTACTGGGTGTTAGAATTCAGTAAATGAATTTTAGAGGGATGAAAACATTCAGTCTCTAACAGGAATGAAAAGTCAGAACCACTATTTCTGACAGCAGTGTTTCTCTACGGATTGTTAGGAAGTAGTCTGACTCTGCAGTCTGGCTCAGACCCACTCAGACCTGCAACACTTGACCCTTCCTCCCCTCGCCTTCTACTCCGTTATCAGTCACCGGACTTTGGGCTTGTCCTGGGCCCACACAGAGGAGCTCATTCACTTTTGCATTAAGTTTACTACAAAATGATAGTGATCTCATGAATCTAAAATGAGGAGTGATTCGTTATTTTCTTATTAAAACAAAGTCTTTTTTCTTTTTTTATCGGTACCAGGGATCGAACTCACGACCATGTGCTTGCAAGGCAGGCGCTTATGCTGCTGAACTAAATCCCCAGCCCCCTAAAACAAAGTCTTACAATCATCAGTGCTAGTTTTTCTTCTGTTAAATGGATGTTAAATGCTGTACAATTTGCATTTCTAAATCATAAGTCAACGGGCTGTATAAGCTTTTCACCTGTGTTTACTATTTATTTTTAAAAAATATTGTAAAATTGCTACACCACATGGCACAGAGACATCACTGTAAGAGAGCAGCTGGATAATTACCAAGGCAGAGTAGCCCCTTCGCACAGACCATCTTTCTGCATGTGATGAAAAAAGTGAGACACCAGTGAGAAGCCATCGGAAAAGGAACCATAAATAACAAATGCCATGCATATACCCCTAAGCATCTCTGTGGATAATAACCAGCATTAAAAGACATTTCACGAATAACGTTGCTTCTTCTCATTGAAATTTCAAATTCTGTTAGCAAGTCATCTCTGGTTTATGTAAAATCTGAGCAAAGTTTTGCATAAACTCTGCATGCATGCAACATCACTAGCTCACTTGGGTCCCTTGTCACAAGCAAAGTGAAAAGGACATTTGACATTGTGGATGAATGTGACAAAAATGAAAATTTTCCTCTAGTGTAATTGGAGGTTCTACCTTCTTTGAATTTTTATGAGATGATGCGTTGTTAACCAAAATAAGATCACAGATTCACTGGCTCTTCAGAGTTCGTAGAAGAGCATGGCTGAGTGTCGCCTCACCTTGAGGACTGGAATCCAGAGGGCTCCGTCAGGGTGACCGGGGTAGACCAGTAGATTTAATCCCAGCTTGCAAGAGGCAACCCCAAACGCTTCTTACCATGCGTGTACCCCAGGCATGCTGAAGACAGAATTTATACACATCTCCCTTTTCAATTCTTTTGATTCTGCCATCACAGAAATTATCAGCATCTATTGTTAGATATAGTTGATATTCCGCCATGTGTATTGTGTGGCACTATGCCAACTGCATAATAAAACATTGTGTTGGTCTGTTAGCAAAAATAAACCGAAAAATGAATTTGCATTTATTCTTTCTAAAAACACAACTTAACTATCTATCATTAAATACTAAGATTCTCAGGCCAGGGATTTAGCTTAGTGGCATGAGCACCTGCCTGGCAAGTGTGAGGTCGTGAGTTCAGTCCCTGGTACCAAAAAATAAAAAATGCTAAGATTCACTTTAAGGAAAATCACCTTTTAATGTACTTAAATAGGCACTCAGCAGAAGTTTGAGGAGATAATGAATAGATATAGCTTTTTGCTTTTGAAAGAAAATGAAATATTTTGTCTACTTCTCTATTTAAATTCATTTTCCACACAATTTCTAGTTTTTCTTTCAAAATGTGTATCTGGTTATGTCTTTGCTCTCTATGAAAGCATTCCTCCCATCCAACAACATTTGAGCACCCCAGCATAGCCTAAGCACCAACCTATGGACTTGGGGTTCCATAATCTATACAGCAGCATAAGACATTGATATGAAAATAGACTCAGATAAATATTTTTAAAGAAATAAAAAAAACCCATAAATTTATTTTAAAAAATAAATATAAAGATAAATACAAAGTTGGGACAACTAATGAAATACAAATTCATGCATTTTTGTCACTTTTAATTAAGTCCTATAAAATTATAATTTTAGTACTCCCCAGAAATACTTTTTAGTGCATTCATAATGTGATATCATTTTAGTGTATTCACAATGTCTTATTATACTAAAGGCTGACTTGTATTTGCAGTTTGTTTTAGGATATAGAACATGTGCTGTGTGCAAACTTTCATGGACTATCACTCTATGTATTCAGAGTATCTGTACTCTAAATGTATGAGAATTAGCTGAAATAACAGTGGCAAAATGAAACAGAAAGGAGAAGTGAAGCAAACAACTGATGTTGAAGTCAAAACTAGATCTGAAGGACAATTAGTATAGATATTTAAAAATATTCCCATGTGTGTATTGAAGTCTTTAGAAATTAGGTCGTATTGGGTCAGTTCTATTGGGAATCACCCTTCCTGCCACTGTAAAATCTTGCTGACTTCTTACTGGGTTTTCTACATGCGATAGGTATTGTTTGATCTTTAATTAGTATTTCCCCTAGTGTGACACTTGGGTGGCATTATGCGAATAGTGGTAACTCAGCAATTGATTGTGCAAATAAATTTTCTCAGATGATTCCAAACCTAATAGGAATATAAAAAAATTCACTTTTCATGGAATTACCTGTCTTCAACACCATTTTTCCATAGATCAAGAGATCACAGATTACTTAGTTCCATTCCTTTTTTCTTTTTTAGTAGCTAAAGGGGCCAGAAAAACCACATATGTATTGACAGTTGAGGAAACAAAATAATACAGATTGAAAGTTAACAGAGAGCAATTTTGCTTTCCCTCCCTGCCTCCCTCCCTCCCTCCCTTCCCTCCTTCCTTGTTCCCTCTCTTTCTTTCTTTCTTTCTTTCTTTCTTTCTTTCTTTCTTTCTTTCTTTCTTTCTTTCTTTCTTTCTTTCTTTCCTCTTTCTTTCTTGCTGTAGTTCTTGAGGCTTTTTTATAGTTCTCGAGTTCTTGAAGTCTAAGATGAAAGTGTCGATGAGACTGGTTTTTCCTAAGCTGTCTTTCTTTGCTGTATAGATGGCAACCCTCTCAGTGTGTCTGTCCACACATAGCATCTCTTTGTGTTCACATTTGTGGTATTTCTTCTTGTTTACAAATGTTCATTCCTTACAAGGACAGAGTCATATTCAGTTAGGGTCATCCCTAATGGCCTCATTTGAACTTATTACCTCTTTAAAAGACCCATCTCTGAACCCAGCTGCATCTGAGACCTTGGGAGTTAGGGTCTAACAAGTGAACCCTAGAAACAGAGTGACCTGGAAAACACTCTGATCTCTCTACCAGTATCTGTTTCTCTTCCAGTTTCTACTGCTCTTAATTCTGTGGTGAATCTGCCTATTTGGAGGCTCAGGTATCGATGATCCCTGAGAGGTATATGAGATAAGCTGCTCCAGTCATGATTTTGGTCTAAGCTGTTTCCATTTGAATAGCATTTACTTTCATGTAGCATTTCCTACTGGCTGTGTTTTCACCAGACTTTATAATAGAAGAGTTTGAAATTATTTCCTCCAAATTATACCTTTTTGATTGGAAATGAATTGAATGAGGTTATCCAAAGCCTTGGACATCTTGGCTGGGATTCCAGAAATGACCATGAGCCTGGACAACCGGAGCTCCGGTCTTCCCCAGTCTGTACAGCGTGACCTGACCGGGTTGTGGTGATTCATTCGTATGTGTTGCCCCGGCTGCTCTCCGAATCTGAAAATCGGGTCTCCCCGCAGAAATATCTTTTGGTTGCATTTTGAGTTATTTGTGCATTAGAAATTATCATTCAGTATTGACCAGATATATTTCATTTAATGTAAAATCCAGAAATAACTCAGTTGCAGATTAAATAATTTGGTAGGAGAGAAGAAGAAAGACCATAAATGTTAATAAAATGCATTATTTCAGTTCAATTGGCTGTTTCTGTTCTTCAGCTAATTTATCTACATTTCTAATCCAACATCAGATGGAGGATTTGGGGGTTATAAATAATCTAAGCAATTTCAGGAAATTAGAGTTTATTTCAAGTTTCCTCTATTAAGAAGCAATGTGCTAAAAAGCACAATGAGGAAACATGTGCTGCTGCATTGTTTGTAAAACAAATAGAAATTCACATTCGCTCAAAGACCTCTGAATTCTAAGCATAAATCACAGGACTGTTACTCGCTGACAAAAAGCAATGTAACCTCTTTACTGATTAAAATTATAACTTAGTAAAATGATTAATATATATTTAATAGAAATTATAACATGCAATTGTTTATGTACTTTTTTCAAACCTAATTCATTGGAGAACAAACAACTATTAGTAATGACAATTATGTAAATGGCTAGTAATATAATTTCATAAGATTCATCTTCCCAAGAAACAAATACAGTTTAAATAGCAAAAATAAACTAATATAAATTAATAAAAAGTCTTTCTAAAATCCTATTGTTACTTGCTTCATCAATTGACTTAAATGGCCCTGTTTTCAAGTTGGATGATATTGTACCACAGATAAATGAGTTCACAGTTGAATTGAATCTAGATAAATTGCAAATGGCAGGCTTTTAATTTGTATTATTTAATTCATTGCTTCAAAGTTTTGCAAGGGAACAAATAAAAATCACATTTTCCACACAGTGAAATGAGTGTCACCTTTATTTTTTGTTATCAAAATGGCAGCTTCACTGCAAGAATCATTCTTCAAATTTAAAATAAAATTGTGGAGCACATGTGGGCTACCTTGAAGTCACTGAACACAATCTTTGCAGAGTTTTATGTTATCAATTAAAAATTTTTTACACAGAAGAAATAAATGCTAACAGTGACTTCATTTTCAAAATTTTCTAATGTTCTGAAACATTCCAGAACGTGGAATTTAGACCTGAAGCATAATAGTTAAGAATTGCTATTTGAGTCCCTCCACCCCTTAATCTGTATTGACATCACCAACAATTTTTTTAAATTGTTCCTTTTGGACTAATTTTTCCAGTGTGGCTTAAAGATAGCATATGCAGAATAAATCCTAGTTGAATTTACCAGAATCTTATATGCAGAGAATAAAAGTGAATATCTTTAAGTACAAATTCTACCATATTTCAACAAAAGGAAAATTTCTTGGCTATAAAGCAGTATGAGTTTTTGAATGAAACAAGAGACTGAAAAATACGGCTTACTTTCTCATTCTTTTCTGATTAATTTTTTGATCACTTGCAGGTTACGTTCTCACCGTGTGTTGAGAACATAAGTTGGGCTTTGGGAACACAGAGAGAGTAGAGGAGCCGCTGGCATCTCGGTGTGGCCAGTGGGGCCTGTACAGCGAGGCTGTGGAAGGCGAAGCTCCGGGCCAGGAAAGCAGCCCCGTGTTAGGGCGCTGGCTTCGGAGTGCAGCATTGCAGACTTAATTCATTCAGGGTCCCACCCGGAGCAGAGAGGCCAGCGCCTCCTTCTGCAGAACTGCGCGTGTATCTCCATCGCCTTGACCTCTCCACGGAGGGGCCGGTCCAGGCAGCCACTCAGAAACCCTGAGTTCTGCGGCCCCCGAGACAAAAGACAGGTGCAACCGAACTAACGTAGGGCGGTTGAGGATGTGATCAAAAGCCCCAGCTTCCACTGCATTTGCTGTTAAGAGAAAACCTTCCTCTTAGTGCAATAGCTGCCATGATGCTCATATGCTGATTGATGAATGACTCTCAAACCTTTCCTTCTGCCCCTTCTCTGTGCGCCCTGGTCTGTAACTATCACCACTCCTGTTTAATATATTTCTAGAAACATTAGGCAGAGCAATCAGACAAGAGAAAGATATATAAAGGATATGGATAAGAAAGCAAAAAATTAAATTATTAAATTATTATTTTGCAGATCAACACTCTAGGTGGAGTTTTGTGATCTCGTATGTAAAGACTCCTAGAATTAATAACCAAATTTGGTAGCATAGTAGGATACACAGTCAGTACTCAAAATCAATAGCATTTCTGTATGTGAGTAACAAACTCATGGACAGAGAAATCAGGAAAGTAACACCTTTTACAATAGCATCAAGAAAAATGAAATAGGGAAGAATCAAACTAATGAGGATGTGAAAAACTTTACACTGAAAACTGTAGTACTCTGAGAAAGGAGACCAAAGAAGCTAGGAGAAAATTAGACATCTGCTGGTTTTGGATAGGCAGAACCAATTGTAGTGAAAATGACTGTACTTCCAAAGCTGTTATACAGATTTAATGCAACCCAAGCAAAAATATCAATAACATACCTCATAGGACTAGAGAAAACAACCCTGAAATTCACATGGAAGCAAAGAGACTTAGAATAGCAAAAGCATTTCTTGGCAACAAAGAAAATGCAGATGGAATTGTATAATTCCTGACTTGAAGTTATACTACAAACCTACTGTGATAAAAACAGCATGGTACCAACCAACAAACAGGCAAACAAACAAAAAACAAATCCAAGGCTCAATGAAACAGATTAGAAAATGCAGAAACAACTCAAAACATACTTAGTCACCTTATCTTTGACAAAGGAGCTAAACGTGTTCACTGGAAGAAAACCTTTTTAATAAATGGCCCTGAAAAAATTAGTTTTGCATATGCTGAAGACTGACTTAGATCTATGTCTCTCACTAGCTACTAAAATAAAATTCAAATGGATCAACTATTTAAATATAAAAATGGAAATACTCATTCTGTATGAAGATAGGATAGGTAAAACTATTGGAAGGCAGAGGTCAAGGCAAAGACTTATGAATAAAACCCCAATCTCAAAGGAAATATTATATAGCGTCAATAACTGGAATCACATCAAATTAAAAAACTTTTGCACAGTGAAAGAAACCACAAACAGAGTGAAGAAACAACCCACAGACTGGGAAAAATGTTTGAAGAGTTAAGAGCCCACTAAGTACTGTCTGGAAATCCTATAGATGTAGAATTTTATGTCAAAGAAAAAATATTTATTCTTTGAGTATACTTATTAGCTGAAAGTAGCTAATTTGAGAGTTTAAGAGATAGAAACAGTGAAGAAAGAATTGGGTGGAAGCAAGACCTGGGCAGGGGGCTTCAAGTGTACACCTGCCTCCTTCACATGAGGGGAAGGAGAGGAAGAGAGACACCAGAAGGGCACTGGGGACCCTGATGCAAGCCTTTTGTGGAGTCTACAGAAAACAGTGGCATTTACTAGAAGACATATTTTTTCATTTCTATAAAGCTGAGGATGGGGTTCTCTGTTGAGTTTGTGTTTTTGTTTGGAGACAATCAGAAAAGAACTGTGTAGGTGATATTAACCTGTAATCTTGGAACTTGGGACAGTAATTTGTCAAGAGCAGCAAAGTATAATTGCATGATAAGCCCACAGTTCTGGTTGAATTTGTAAAGGAAGATACTACCAACCCATATGTGTAATAATGTATGAGTAGGTGTTAGATATTATATAACCCACATGGATATTATCTGTATTTATATTTCATTATAAATCTGCATAGAAAAATGTCTGGAAAAAAAATCTTTTGAGATGGGGTTTCACTGTGCAGTTCAGGCTGACTGCGAACTCACTTTGTAGCCCTGGCTCGAAGTCACAGTGATCTCTTGCCTTAGCCTCCTGAGTGTTGGGATTATAGGCATGAGCCAGTGTCTAGAAGTTTTCATAAAGAGTTGGTCAGTAAAGTCATATGTTTGTAAGGTTGGTGTTTATTCACACAATTTGCTTTCTATGATGCTCAAAACATATTCATCTGTGTGGCATAATTTCACATAGTTTTCATTTGACCTTAACCAAAGACAAAGAAATGGTCATGTGGCTTCCATTTTATTTTCTGTACTTTTACGCATCTTAGCAGATTATAAAGGAGCACATGGTGCCTTCTCACCAAGGCAAAGACCGAGGTGAATATTATCATCAGTAATTAATTTCTGAAAGTTAAATGAACTATGTTATCTATAAATTGATTGAGTACAAAGCTTAACTTTGTTTTTACCTCTCCTCCTCATCAACTATAAAAAAGTCAGAAAAGCAATTGTCAATGGGGTCCAGCCTCATTAAAGATCTGTGTTAGGAATCATAGTGTTAAAAAAAAAGAGATAAGGCCAGGGATATAGCTCAGCTGCACATCACCTGCCTGGCAAGTGTGAGGTGATTAGTTCAATTCCAGGTTCAAAAAAAAATGTTTCACTAGGACATATATTTCTAGGAGTTTTATGTAATTTCTAATTATAATATCAATAATATCTATAGGTATAACTTAAAGGAGCACTAATATCAATAATAATTATAGGCATAACTTAAAGGAGATTTAGCATTATTTATTTGACAGTGCTTCCTATATAATTTAATCAGCCAATGTTCTTTTACTTTGATATCTCTTCTTTACAAGGTGGGAGGCAAAATTCCTTTGAGACCTTTAAGAGATCCTCCAGAGTATCCCAAAGTTAATTAAAGGGAAAAAATACTTAATTTAGAATTTGATTTTGGGAAGTTTTTCAAAAACATTGAAGACAAGATCACAATACACTGTGAAGTAATATTCACTTAATCAGAATAATAATTAAAGATTTGAAAGGCAAATACTAAGAGTTATAGGAAAAAATTCATCTCTCCATTAAAAGAATAGAGAGGTGTTAGTTTTCTTAAGCAACCAAAGAGTTTTTAAAAAGTTATATAAAGTATTGAAAATTATTTTGATAAGTGATCCCTCCCACTTTGTTTTGGGCAGATTATCCAAAGAAAAACCTTATAAGAAAGATCAATACTCCAAGAAAACTTAGCTATTTACAGATAGGAAAAACTAGCTTTTAGTTTTCTATTGATGTACTTTTGATATTAAGGCTTAAATCTTTATGTTCACTGATATGTAAAAAGATACATCAGTATCTAGACTCAGATATTGCAAAAAAGTTAAGATTTAATGAATTATTTCCTTTGAAAGAACCTTGCAATTGTAGTGACTACCTGAAATCTTTTGTAGTATGTGAACAGAAACATTTATCCAAGTGAAGATGGGAGGTGTGGGTTATAAGAGGTCACAGAGCTGCTAAGTGTCAATCTGTAAGTCTCAGTTGTTCTCATATAGGAATTCAGAAGTCACATCCTTGATGGGAAATCCACTCCTTTCAAAGTAGAACGGTTGTGCTTGTCAGGTAAATCAAGAAAAAAGAAGGAGACACTAACGACCTTGGAGAAATAGAAATTACAATTTATAAATGCATTGATTCTTACAAGCAAGGTAGATGGGCTTTCCCAATAGCCATTACAGCTTCCAGAGAGAAAACAGAGCAGCGATAGCAATTCCATTCAGATACCATGGTTTTGGACACCAGGCCATCTTGAAAGTAAACATATAAGGGAGATCACATTAACTGGATGAAAATAAACTATGCCAGGGAAGAGTCAAAGTATTTCAGATTCAAACATGTTTAAAGAAGAAGCATAAGAGTACATTAGTAGCTCTATAAAGTTCTTAGATGAGAGCCTTAGAGTCCAAGCTCACTTAATGTACTAGACTGAATGAGTGGCATTAATTTACTGTTGGACTTTACAAATTACTGGTTAAAGAAATGAAAGATATACCCTAATTGTCTTATTCTTTACATAGCTATGCTTTTATGCCATTTAAAGTAATCTTGGATGTTTCTGTACAGACCTTTGGTTGAGGAAAATTCAAGTTGACTAGTGAATCTCCTACCCTTCATATTGAAGTATACTTTAATTTTTAATATCTATTCATTTACATGTATGTGAAATATAACATGGATGTGTAGGTGGGAGAAATATAGTATTAATGAGAGTAGTTGGGTTCTATGAGATGGAGAAAGGGAGAGGAAAAGAGAAAGGGAGAGAGAGGGAGAAAGATTTTATGGAATTGGTTCATGCAGTTGTGAGGACCAGCAATCACAAATACAAAATCTAGAGTCTGGCTATTTGAGTAAGAGCTGAAGCCGCTATCTTGAGTCCAAGGGCTACAAACAGGAAGAATTTCTACGTTACAGTTAATAAGCAGAGTTCTTTTCTTTTGCAGGGAGAACTTGGTCTTCAATTTTAAGCCCTTAACTGACGGAATGAGATTTACCCACCTTATGATGGTTAGTCTGTTTTATTCAAAATCTACTGGTTTGAATATCAGTCAAAGCTAAAAAATACTTTCACAACAAGATCTCGGTTTGTGCTAAAACTAAACACCCAGGCACCATAGCTGGCCCAGGTGATATACAGAATTAATCAGTACAGCTGTAAAGGGGGGAGTGTGCTCTGTAGCTTGGTCTTTATTCTGTTTTGTTCTCAACACAGAAAAACACCCAATCATCTTTCTATGTCACACAAACCCAATGGCAAGAATTTGGTCTTGATAGATTTTGTTTGTGCTGATGAATACATAGAACAATTTGTGAAACAGTGCACTGATTTTAGGACAAAATTGAGTGATAAAACCTTCTTCAAGCAGCCTGATTTTCTTTTCTATTTCTTTCTTTAACAGAAATGGTCTGTCTCCTTAGTTTTATGTTAATAATATGCAGCAACCCAAGATGAAGGAAAATCCACTTGAGCAGCAATGGTGTTGCATCTTTGCTTCCCAGTCTAAAATAATAATGTAAAATTGTATTTAGTATTATTTTTATGAGTTTATATACACATAGCATAGGTTTCCAACCTTTCCTGATCATGATCCAAACTTCTACAATTTTTGAGCATACACTGAGATGTTAGTATATTATATTTGTAATATATACACATAATATTATATATGACATACATTATAAAATACACAAACAGAAAATACAAAAAGTTGAGAAAAATATAAACACATGGGAGCTTTAAATTTTCTTTTTTCCTGCTACCAATACATGGTCCTGAGTACATTCAGAGGGAGGCTATTCTTTGGGTATTTGCTGGTCTAGAGAACATGCTGGCTAAATTGCAGGTACTGTTCTCATTAGAGATAATTGAAATGTACCACTCTGGAGAAGCAAACTGTTTTTACTTTGAGAATTTTTGTAATGATCTTTGTAAATTGTAAAACTCATTGCATTGTGCATTAAAAGAATACAGCGACAAAATCTTTGGGTGATTCACAGTTGTCAAGTTTTACGCAGGAATTTCCACAAGGCCTTTTGAAGCAAAATTATTTGGTTCTTCATTAAATAGCTCCCAGTGCTTTGTGTTGCTGAATCTTCTCCCCGTGGTTTCATCTCCTTAGCTAAGATCTGTCCTTGGGGTGCCATTTTTCAGCATAATACTTCCCATAATACTTCCTCCCTGCTATTAGCAAAGAAAGGCATAACAAATAGTTTCAAATGTAATAAATAACATTATTATAGAAAAATAGAAAATGAATTGCACTGACAAAGCAGAATTGGCTTTCATTTTCAACACACAACTTTAGCCAACAAAGCAATGAAAAGGAACACTAATTAGCAAAACCAAGGCTGGAGAGATTAAGTTCCACAGGAAATGGGAGAAGGTAACGGAAATCAATGCAAATATCACTACTACTGCATAAAATATACTCTTAAAAATAGTGAAAACAATTCTAAAGATTCATCCATGAAAAAAAACCCAACACATTCTGGACATTAAATTCCTGCATCCATAGGTACCATGTTTTCTCAATCAAGCTTTTTGATTATCTGAGAAACTCATGATCATGAGGTAGATTTTTCATACTAGCTTTAATTTTAATCAGTGGAAATTAAAATCTTTTGCATTTAAATCTTCTCTATTTAAATTTTTTCAAAATATTTGTGTAAATGTTGAGTCTTTTCCCAAATTATTAGATTATTCAAAGAATGTTTTCGTTTTGAATTTTGCATATAGGGTGAATGAAGAGTCCTCTTTCTATACTATGTCCTAAGATCCATCTATGTGTTCTTAGGATTAAGAAAGGAACAATGACAATTTTTGTTTGTTTTTTTTTTTCCTTTAAGAGAAATGAAATGAGTCCTATATGTCTATAAAGCCACAAATATTTAACATTTTGCTACACAGATAAAAAGCTACATTATTTTCAACCTTGACTATTACAGACTTACTGTTAAATTACTAAACTTTCAAGCAGGGATTGCCAGACTTTCTATAAATGGCTAAATAGTGAATATGCTAGTCTTTTGTAGAAAGAAGCAAAATTGAGGATAAAGTGTGATATATTTGTAAAAGAAAAATAATTTTCAAAAATTATTTTCTTGGATAATTTCAAAATATGATAATACTTGCATATAGAATATTTTACAATATAAATCTTCGGAGAGACGAATGGAATAGCTTTTTTCAGGCTATAATGTTTCACTTAATTGTGTTTCAAGGTTACTGTTCCCATTCATCACACTGATTGCAACTGCTTTTCTATGAAGCCATGCTTAGCTCGTGAACTGAAAAATGTGGACAGATCTGCCTCTCTGAAGCAGAGCTTCTTGCAGTGCTGTTGTTGTCATAGTAATACAATTGTGAGGAGACTGTCATGAATGATTTCTGGTTCCCAGAGAAGTGATTTTGATTTCATTTATCTGCAGTAGAGCCCCTGCTGATTCTGCAATCCCGGAAGTCTCACACCATGGTTTAAGAAAGAGAACAACAACCCCTATCTGTGAGCTCCACAGCTGAGGATTCAAGCAACCTCAGGTTGAAAAGATTTGAAAAAATTTGTGTGGGAACTGAGCACGCACAGATTTTTCTTCCTGTTATTATTTCCTAAATGATACAGTGTAACAACTATTCACACAGCTTTTATATTGCATGAGGTGTCTGGAGGAATCTAATGATGATTTAAAGCATAGTTAAAGATAGACGAGATCATTTCATACGGTGGATTTGAGCATGTGTGGATTTTGCTATCTGCCAGGATTTAGGGAAGTAGGGTGAGACCCTGAAACTCACCCCCAAGGACTGGGATGGATGACTGTACATATTTCAAGAAATAAAAATAGGCAAAAATAACCTCTGCTTTACTCTCTAAGATAATAGTAAGTGATACAACTTGCTACCCTTGGGACCCTAATAAGAGTCACTGGTCCATAATTCATGTAAAAGTAAAAGTATCAGTTACTTGTCACTGGGATACAATGCTTGACATCCACAAGTTAAAGGAACAAGATTTAATTTGGTTCAGAGTTTGCAGAGGTTTCAGTCCTTAGCTGATGGACTCCACGGTGGGACTGGGTGGTAGAGGAGAAAGAGCTTATGCCGTGCAGTCAGAAAGCACACAGCTACAAAGGCAGGAGAAGGGAAACAGGTTCTTCCAGGCCACACCACAGTGACCCACCAGTCATGAACAGGCTCCACATCCCAACATCACGCCAACTGCGGACCTAACACAGTGATGGGAGTCACATGCCCTGATCCACTCACTTCCGAAAAGCCCTACCTGTGAGCACGTGAGCTCAAGGGAGTGGGGAGCGGAGGCAGATACAAGCTACAGCAGGAAAGATCAACAAATGCGATATGCTCCTTGCCAAGTATCACATTATAACTACATTTTCTATACATCTGTTTTCTCCTTCAGACTAAGTAGTCCTTAGGGACATGACCTATGTCTTGTTTCTGGTATTTCCTCTGCGTTTAACATCAGAGCAGGTCCACAACAGGGATATATGAAGAGACACTTTTCTTCTAATCACACGCATGTATAGTATGTGTATGTACATGTATGCGGTATATTAAATACAGACAGATTGGTAAATGACTTTGCTACAAAATTCCTTCTTTAATTGCTTTTCCTTTCTTTCTGATATGAAGAAGCACCAAAATGAATCAGTTTGAAGGGCTGTGGGCTCTAAATCATGTCTGATAAGAAGGATATGACATCACCTTAATTACAGGAGTCATCACTACCCTCCAGCATAGCACTGAAGTCTCTAGTATCTGCTATCCACAACTCAAATGCAGCCTTGTCAGATGCTTTCCTAGGGTCATCTAATTAGACCGTGTGACATGCAGCTTATCAGAATCTGATCCATGGAAACTGCTGCAGGATAAATTAGCTCTTCCTAAACAATATGCATATCATTTCCTGGGATGGAAACAGAATTGTGATGGCAGTGATAGAAGAAATCAATGATAAAAGTAATCACTGGTTTGGATCTTTTGTAATCTTTTATTTATTTATTTATTTATTTACTTATTTTTTGGTACCAGGGATTGAACTCATGACCTTGCGCTTGCAAGGCATGTGCTTATGCTGCTGAACTAAATCCTCAGCCTGTGGATCTTTTATAATCAATTCAATGTATTTTCTACTTGTTAAATTTACACAGGATGGAAAGACTGAGAAGAAAAGCAGAATATATGAATGTTTAAACTTGATTTAAATCGATATATTTCTGTTTAAATAATTAAAAATTTAGAAGTATCTAAAAGTAAATGAATTATATTTAAACAAACAGAAAAAATTTTAGAAACAGAGAACACTCATCCAACTAGCTCCCATTTAAGAAACTAAAGATGGCAAACACCTGGAAGCCCTGTCCTCTGGTTTGTTTTTAGTTCAGCCTATGGGCACTGTCTTCGGTGTAACTCTATGCATTTACTTTCAGGCTGGGATTATTCTTGGGGGGGGGGGAATAATTGCAGTGAAAATAAATAGTTAATAAATATTCATGTCATTAGGTATCAAAACTCTTCCATACAATGAAAAAAAAATTGAGATAGTTATAGTTTTGAAGTAGAAGGGAGAAGTTGTCAAAGAGGAAAATAAATCTATAGAAGGGAGTGTAAAAGTGATTTCCCCCTAGTGGCCATACTTAAAGTGTATAGGTTGGTTACTTTAGAAGTCATTTTACAAGTACATAGGTGGGGTTTTTTGTTTTGTTTTTTGGTATTGAGGATCAAACTCAAGACTTTGCGCTTGCCAGGCAGGCGCTTGTGCTGCTGAGCTAAATCCCTGGCGCTATGTGGTTCTTTTTATTTCAAATACAAAGACTTAGAATTTGGTAAACTAGTGATAAATTTTAGCATTTCTATAGCGCTGGTATTCTATTTAAAATCAGTGTTATAGTTTTGTTGTTTCCTGTGCTAAGGCCACACCTAGGCTCTTCTCTTTTGGGTTATGTACGTTTCCACTGAGCTATGCTTCCGGCCCAATAGAGAGTTTTGTTAAATAAAGCCAAAGAGAAAACATTTAGGGAAAGAGAGACACAATGTATACTCAAATGCCAACAGTGACTGTCCTATGGAGAGGGATGTTCTCTGTTCTCACACAGAGCTCTGGGACACAGAATATTCCCTGAGCCTTGTGTGTGAGGGAGAGGGAGAAAGGTGAGGACTTTTCACAGGAAGCAACAAACAAGAGGCAGAGAGAGCTAAGTGCATCCTGGAATCTGAGAAATAAGCAGTGGTTAGAAAAGAGTTCAGAATGAGATGATTCCGAGTAGATGTGAACACCATTATCTTTGCCAAATGAGATTTCTATAGAGGTTTGGCCAAGAAGGTGCATCCTCAGCAGATGTACAAGAATGACCTGAGCTGCTTAAAAAGCCTAAGAGCATCTTAGGGAACTCACCTGGGTAAAATACAGCAGATGTTCATACTTACTCTTTAAATGGTCACATAATTATATATCCCATTGTTTTATTCCTTAGAGAATATACTTGTCTTTTTTAAAAAATATCAGCAATACAATTGTACCTATTTAGATAGCAATTCTCAAGTTGACTTTTGCAGTTAAGAGCTGATTTGAAGTATATTGGGCTCTATCTTAACAGTATAGCTTACTTAAGCCTTCTATGGAAACAGTGTCACTTAATGCGGTTCAGAGACACTCCTTTGAAATCATACCCCAATGCCAAGCACACACCTAAGATTATTATCAAAGGAGCTGCTGTTGTATGATGATCCTTGCATTCTGAATCTCAGCATCTGGGGAACAGACCTTCTAGATTTCTCTTCTTAACTCCAGCATGTATTTTGTTGTTGTTTGTTTTTTTGTGCCAGGGATCGAACTCATGGCTTTGCATTTCCAAGCAGGCACTTACACCGCTGAGCTAAACCCCTGGCCCCAGCTTGTGTTTTATACACCACTGTTACATCAGTGGAGAGAAACACAACAGCATGGTACATGCATGTCAGCCAACAGGTTCCGCCAAGTCCACAATCAATTTGTTTTAAAATGGTTTTTGTCCTGATTGTGCTGAAAAGTTCTGTAAGTGCATGTGATTTTTCTGCACTGTGGTCTGGGTTGTATGGGATGATGGTGGTTAATTAGCAGCAGGATGTCAATGTGTCTAAGTATAGAAGAAAAGGTGATGACTGCATTTGTATCTGCCTATGGTATTGCCCTTGGAACCAGTGGGAAAGCAAAGCTCAATGAAGGCATGAAGCGTAAAAGACATGGCACATCAGGGGCTCATCTCTTAACATGTGCAGCTCTACACCGAAGTGTTTTACCTCATCTGTTAAAACTGACCAACAAATCACAAGTGCAAGCTACCGAATATCAAAGTCAATTGGCCAGCTTAGCAGTAATGTGGAGTCAGCATCTCCCTACAGTTTTTCTTTGATATCCACTAAACTGAGATATTAACCTTAACTGCTATTAACACACTTCATGATAGCTGACAGGAAAATGAGATAGAAGATAACGTTGTGTTAATATCTAAAAATATATTAATATAAAATAACATGATCATAACTATTAAGTTCTCACTTCTATAATTAGTCATGTAATCATAGCTGGTACTTAAAATTTGACTTCCTGTACTACACATTAATTATCTCCTTTGCCTCCAACTAGCCTCAGATTCTCACATGTGACTTGGAACTTCTTAATGAAGTTCTTTCCGAATTGGATTACTGTAGTCTTTTCATGAATTTAAATCAAAAGAGATCGGCATATTAAATGTCATTCTAGGAAATGGCTTATATTTGTCAGATCAATGGCTACATACTATGTGCCAGAATTGGTGTCAGTTTGCTTCATCAAGGAAACCACATTTGGAAAAGAAGCTGCCACCGAAGTTGCTACCATTGAAATATTCAGTAACACGTTTTTGTCTTCTGTTTATACCTAATAGGGGACTAGAATGGGGATGAGATAGGAATCAGCATCGCTACCTTTTAAGTCCTCAATGGTGGCGCTAATTTCTACAATCCCTTTTGGAATGTGGTATCACTTTTGGTTTATTATTTAGGTAGAAAGGGAAGGCCCAGGGGCTTATAAGAATTTCTTTTTACATAATCACCCTAACTCTGCAGACAAGAAATGTGGGTGTACTTACTCGGGCTGTTGTGCCTTTCAATCTCTCATGATGTTACAGTTCAGATGTTGGTAAAGATGCCATCTGAAGTTTTGGAGGAATTGATTCTAGAGGAATTTACTGGAATCAGTGTATTAATGGTTAAAGTATTGCATAGATTAAATGATTTTTGACAAATTTGTCAATTTAGGGTTGTGCCTCAGTGCCTGTCTTACAGGCAAATATTGCTTAGGACAGCAAAAACATTAACAAGTAAAGAAAAACTAAACAATTAGACCTTGTCAAAATCAAATATACGTTTAGGAAAAGGGAAAGAAATCCAAGGAATTAGAGAAAATGCTCACAGCATATATCTAACAGGCCCCTGCATATCTACCATTGACACTGGAAGGCTTGCATTCTGCAGGCAACCAGCACAGGCAGGGAGATGCAGCCAGATACACCCGATGTGCCCACAGGCTGCCATTGGAGACCCTTGCTTTCTTTGGGCAGCCAGTGCCCACTGGGAGAATCAGACAAACATACCACTGTGTGCCTGCCACCATCAGGGGAGTCCTGGAGTAGACACACTTGCTGAGAGAAGCAACCCCACCACCATGCATCCCTGGTCATAGGGGAAGCCTCTATGTGGCTACAGGGATCTGGAGAAACCCATTCTGTGCCCTGTTCCCTCCCTGGGAACCTGAGTTCGGAGGAAATCAGGTGCCCGGCCCATTCCCCTACACTGTGGAAGCGCAGCCAACATGGGAAATGCCTGGGATCCAAAACTGGCTTGTTGGGAGGAACCAGGAGAATGTCAAGATGAAAGAGCAGAAGGCAGTCTCAGACCTCCAGCCCACACAGAACAAGTCACAGAACATGGTCATGGAAGAAAATGGAAGTCACACACCTGAAATCTCTGAGAAGATAGCAACTGAAGTAAAGAAACAACTTTATGAGACTGTAAATGTAATCAGCTTAGAGATACTGTCTCAAGTAAAAGAAGAAATCACAAGCATAATGAAAGAATTGCTGAGCATATCCAAAGAAGAAATCGATAAAGAAGAGGAGCATAGGAAAATGATGGAAACCTCTAATGGACAATATAGGAAGGAATTATAATGCATGAAACATTCAAAGAGATATCCAGGAAGTTAAAAAGTCAATCAAAAGCAGGCAAAATTGGGGCTGGGGATATATCTCAGTGACAAAGTGCCTGCCTGGCAAGCACAAGGTCATGAGTTTGATACTCAGTACCAAATAAAATTTTCTTCATAAAATTATTTAAGAACACTGGCAAAAATCAGAAGAATCCATTTTAAAAAAAGCTGGCAAAATTGCTTACAAGAGACTGATGATAGTCTTTCAGATATTAAAGACAGGATCACAGCTCATGATTGGGAAAGGAAAGATCTCTTAAAAAGAACAAGGAACCAGCAAATAATAATTCAATGACTGCAAGACAATGCAAAGAAAAATAATTTAAGAGAGATAGATATCAGTGAAAACAGACAGCTATTTTGAAGAAAATGAGACATTATGTTAGCCATCATTAATTTCCTGTCTTCTTGCTTTGAAGTCCTATAATGCTTTCATTCTTTTGTACTGACTGTTTTATTCTGTTTTGTTTTATTTGATTGTATTATGTGTGATGTGAACAGCTATTTTGAAGAAAACAGTAGACATTATGGTAATCATTGTGCATTTCCTATTTTGCTTTGTTTTGAAGTCCTGAAATGTTTTTATTCTCTTGTTTTCATTGGTTTTAGTCTGTTTTGTATCATGTGCTTTTATTATGTGTGAAGGTATGGACAGCTATTTTGAAGAAAATATGGTACCCATTGTTGATTTCCTGTTGTCTTGTTTCAAAGTCCTCTATTGCTTGCGTTGTTTTGTTCTTATTTGCTTTATTCTGTTTTGCTTTGTTTTATTCTCTTTAAAATTAAAAAAATCTGTCAAAAATGTGTACATAGAACATATGAACATAAACTTCAGTAAGAACCAGTAAACCACCCTCTAGGGTTTAACGTATTTGAGCAGACCTTTTACACAGGAAGATAAATGAGTGGAAAATAAGTTTATGAAAAAACATTGAACATCTTTACTATACAGTGAAATATAAATGAGATATCACCAAATATACATTAGAATGGATAAAATTAAAAAGGTAGATAACATCATATACTAATGGTGATGTGGTGTAACTGGAACTTAGACAGTGGGAGAAATGAAAACTGCTACAACCACTTTACACAAATTCAGTAATTTCTTAAAAAGTTGCTCATACCTGGTATGATCCTGCTCTTTCATTCCCATGTATTTATTCAAGAGAAATATAATTTAGGCTCAGATAATTGTTTTGATATAAATAATTATGGCAGCCTTACGGTCATAGATAAACACAAGGAATGATTAATTCACTCTCCATCAACCGTGGATTGATAAAGAAAGTTGCCATATCCATTCAGTGGTGTGTGACTCAGTAATTAAAGGAAATAAATTATCAGTCCAACACTGTGAAAAACCTGTCATCATTCTGAGTGGAAGAAGCAAGTGCAAAATAGTATGCACGGTAGGATTCCATTTATATTCCATCCTAGGAAAGGAACATTTGTGCGGACAACAAGCAAAGCAGTTGCTTTTTGCTAGGTACTGAGCAAAACAAAGAATTGCGAAGAGTTTGAAAGGTTCGCGGGTGAGGGAAATGTTCTGTGCTCTGATCTTAGTGGTGCTTTCATCACGAACAGACTTCTCAGTACAAGTCACTGAACTCCACACGTAAGTGAATGCAGCTTATTGTACATAAATCATATCTCAGTGAAGTTGTTTTCAAAAAGGAAGTGGTAAGAAGAACTCTTTCTTCCCACATAATGACCCAAGTCCTTTGAATTCGTGAAGAAGCCTTAGTTGTTGTCACTTTCTTAGAATTTACTTTGGGCCTGAACTTTGATGGTGGTGAAGTCAAGCACCAGTACCTCAGTTGCCCCACACACAAGGGGAAAACTCACTTAACAAACACACTTCATTGTCTCCGTCCACGCCAGTGCGAAGTGGGCCCTAACATCCACTGAAAACTTCATATATGTAGGAACTTGATTTTCTTCTGTGTATCTTGTGCTCATGTTTAGTGTGTTAAAATCAGAAGGGGGGAGAGAGAGAGAGAGAGAGAGAGAGAGAGAGAGAGAGAGAGAGAGAGAGAGAGAAATAGGGACAGAGACAAGGACTGATCAAAGTCTAAGTGTGCTTATGAAAGGGTAGCTACTATCTAGTAAAAGTGGTCTGACGGAAGAAGCTAGGTTATCCTATAAAACTATCCAGTTCTCTTCAGAGAAAGAAAATTACAATTTGTCAAATTTAGGGACAGACTAAAGTAAATTGGCTGGGACTCACAATTTTATAATTTGCAACGAAGCTGAACTTAAATCTTGGAATGTTTGAACACTGACTGCTAAAATCAGTCTTCTACAGGATGATAGAGAAAAGAATAATGAAGGGCAAAGAGAGGGGGAAATCAGCGCAGGCACCAAGGTCCCTCAAAGCCAGCGCAGACCAGACGGGGTGCGGTCTGGGGGAGGAGTGGGGGGGCACCCCACAGGAGGCCTTGACACCAGCCCTGTGGATTAGGATTCCTGTGCGTGAAGCAGACCAGACGTCTCTAAACTTTCTCCTTGTAGTTACTTTTAGATCAGTCCTCACACCGAAACAAGCAGCCTTGGCTATTCCCTGATGCCCTCCCACTTCTTTATTTCCCAGTCTTTCATTATATCGCATCTTGGTTATTTGTTGTATCTTCGTTGATAAAACTTTCATCTCTTTAGGGCCAGAAGTCTCTCCTTCCCTCTCTTCCTTCCTTCCAACCTTTTCTTCTGTCTTCTTGCTGTACATGTTGTCTAGCTGTGTGCCCCACACAGAGGAAACTCACTAGGTTTCTTTCTTTATTTTATGAAAAAGAGTAAAACAAAATTTCAAAACCAAATAGTAAGAGGGTAACAATAGTTGTCACACTGTGTATTTTTTTAAACAGCAGTAGCCAACTTTATTCTAGAAAATAAAAATGAAGAGAGCGAGGGAGAAGGTGACTCTGCAGAGCACGGTTGGGTCAAGTAAAAGGCAAAAGACCAACACAAGTAGGCCTAGGGAGGCAGGGCAGGCTGCTGTGAAGGTCTCAGGAGCCCATACTGTACCTTCAAAGTAGTTACTCAGGGTACAAGACATAAACAAAGAGATTCTCAATTGAATGATTAATGGTATATGTTCTATATTCATAACACACACATATATATTGCATATAATTTCAGACATATTAATCTGTGCTTTACTATCAATTCATCTATCTGCTTTTGTGCAACGAATTATCTTTATGTAATACACAATTTTATGGTCTTTGTAAATTTTACTACCTATTAACAAGGTTAATTAATCTTATAGTGCTACTTTTTAAGTGAAAATTAATGCTTCTCTTTTCTGTATTACTTCCAAGCTTGTGGGAGCAACTTTGATAATTTTAATGTGTTATTCCTACTCTCTTTGAATATAGCAGGGTCCAATTTTTCATCTCTGAGCTTTCTGATAATTTGAAGTCAGTATAAAATTAAACTGTCACAAAATCAGGACACTGGCAATCTTAAAATCAAGACTGAATGAATCAGTTGCATTAAGTTTATCTGGCATTGATTCTTGACTTGAAAAATGATCAAAATAAATTGCTTATTTAATTGTTCACATTTAAAGTCCAGTCATGGCAAAACTGTAATATGTCAGTTGTCATATGTAATTCTTTCTAAATCAAGAATGCTTTGTAACTTTTTTGAAGTCAAAAGGATCTTCCACAAAAATTAGTAGCTGTCATATATGAATGTTCTTGTAAAACAGCTATGATTTATAACAGTACCAATGAGAGTTGTCTCACTTCTTTCTTGAGTTATTTCAAGATATCAGGAGTGATAGGCAACAGACAGAATGACAGGCAAGGAATATAATTAAAATCTTAACCTGTTCCAGCTGGTTACATCAGTGAGCTGCACCCTTTTCTTTCTTTATCTGCATCTAAAAAGCTTCTATTAACTCAAATTACTTTTGTGATTCCTTCATCTCATGAAGATTAAATTATGGATATTACTCATTTTTTAAGTCTTAAATTAGAATTTATGACCTTGTGCTTCCTATATAAATACATACAAAAATTTATAAGGAAAATCAAATCTGTGTAAAAGAAAGTTAACGACAATATAAGAAATTATAAGTACCA
This sequence comes from Hydrochoerus hydrochaeris, assembly GCA_004027455.1. Taxonomy (NCBI): domain Eukaryota; kingdom Metazoa; phylum Chordata; class Mammalia; order Rodentia; family Hydrochaeridae; genus Hydrochoerus; species Hydrochoerus hydrochaeris. The sequence goes on along the minus strand of PVLA01009658.1, from coordinate 26,761 downwards.
TACAAAATTAAAAGTGAGTTTTTAAAAATCATGTTAATACCTTTTCCAATATACCTGACTTAGACAAATATAGCCAATTAACTTTTTGACATTTACACTGGAATAAAAGAGATATATTAGACTAAATATATTTTTTTTGATACCTGGGATTGAACTCATGACCTCATGCTTGCCAGGCAGGTACTTATGCCTCTGAGCTAAATCCCCAGCCCCTAGACTAAAGATTTTCAAGTTTTAATATTTATTTTATTTAAATTAATATTTTAAATATTTTAATTATCATTTAAAAATATTTCAATTAGTATTAAGTTCTTGTTCACACTATTTCTCCCAAGTTGGCCACCTTCACACTAACAAATGGCCAGTGGAAGTGGCCCAGCAGGAAATCTTGGAATAGCCTTTCACGCATCTCTTTCCCCTCTCTTATCCTTGTGGCACATCCACAGGTTAACAAGAGTCCCTGGGCTGCATAGAGAATCCCCACCCCACGGTCCCAGCAGGACTCTCCTGACACCTGCAGCCCCTCCTCGCTTCCTGAAAGCTGTCTCTGCAGAGCACCCACTTTCTAAAAGATAAATCTGATCACATTGCTTCTCCACCAAAATTTTTGTGACTTTCCTTCATTCTTGAAAAAAGTCCTCCCCATGGCTGCAGTAAACCTTTTACTGGACCGTGGCAGCCTGTGAGATCTGGACCGTGGCAGCTTGTGTGATCTGGACTGTGGCAGCCTGTGTGATCTAGACTGTGGCAGCCTGTGAGATCTGGACTGTGGCAGCCTGTGTGACCTGGACTGTGGCAGCCTGTGAGATCTGGACTGTGGCAGCCTGTGTGATCTGGACCGTGGCAGCCTGTGTGATCTGGACCGTGGCAGCCTGTGAGATCTGGACCGTGGCAGCCTGTGTGACCTGGACCGTGGCAGCCTGTGAGATCTGGACTGTGGCAGCCTGTGCGATCTGGACTGTGGCAGCCTGTGTGATCTGGACCGTGGCAGCCTGTGCGATCTGGACCGTGGCAGCCTGTGTGATCTGGACCGTGGCAGCCTGTGAGATCTCGACCGTGGCAGCCTGTGAGATCTGGACCGTGGCAGCCTGTGAGATCTGGACCGTGGCAGCCTGTGAGATCTGGACTGTGGCAGCCTGTGAGACCTGGACCGTGGCAGCCTGTGAGATCTGGACTGTGGCAGCCTGTGTGACCTGGACTGTGGCAGCCTGTGAGATCTGGACTGTGGCAGCCTGTGAGATCTGGACTGTGGCAGCCTGTGTGACCTGGACTGTGGCAGCCTGTGAGATCTGGACTGTGGCAGCCTGTGAGATCTGGACTGTGGCAGCCTGTGAGATCTGGACTGTGGCAGCCTGTTGGACCTGGACTGTGGCAGCCTGTGAGATCTGGTGCTCTCCTCTGCTAGCCTTTCACTTCGGGCTCAAACTGGTCTCCAATCAATTTCTCTAATAGAAGATCTTTTTCACCCTCGAGGTCTTTGCATTTGTTATTTCGCTTTCCTACAAGATTCTTTCTAGACACCCTATGACTGTATACTTTTCCTACCTTTATATTAGATCAAACCAGACACCAAGCTGAACAGTAGCAGGGGACCCGGAGCGAACACTATACGAAGTTCAGTCATTCTTCTGGGCAGCAGGCGATACACATTCACGTACATGTGTACACACACACACACACACACACACACACGCATGCACATATACACACTGACATTCCTCACTTATTTTAGGTTACATCCTGGTAAATTCACTATAAATTGAAAGCACTGTGGCAAAAATGAATTTAACACCCCTAATCTACAGACATCCTACTTTGTATGATACACTGTGAAGTATCAGTTATTCACCTTTATGATCACGTGGCTGACTGTGGTCTGTGGCTGGCTGTATCATAAGAATTGTATTACATATTGGTATCCTGAAATAATATCAAATTTCAAAATTCAAAGTATAGTTTATAGTGAATCATAACTTTTACCCACTACTGTGAAGTAAAAAAATCATAAATGAAAATAGGGACCATTCTGTGTGTGTGTGTGTGTGTGTGCATGCGTGTGTGTGTGTGTGTGTGTACTATGCCACATTCTATTACCCCAGTCTAAGTGTAACAGCAAAGATCAACATATGCCTTTAAAAAGCTCTTTTAAGCCACATTTTGAAATAAAAAACATTTTCTTCTTGAGTCCAACAAAATATTTACTTAAATGGGAAAATGTGAGCCTCCTAAGTAATTGTAATTTATTGTTGAAAATGTGGAACACTCTCTTTTGATGATGTAAGAATCCAAAGACACATTGTGATCATGGATGGATTTGCTGTTCATTCATTCTGTCAACAGCTGTGGCTCACACATCTAGAGTAATATATATATATATATATATATATGCTTATAACATACTTCCATGCTCATGAAAAATTATCAATAATCTAGCCATGCTTAATTAGCTTTCGTAATTAGATATTTTTAAAGATCTTAAAATGAAATATGCATATATAGTAAATTTATTTGATATGAAATAAATTACAGACATTTTAAAATAAAACATTGGATGCTACGTAGTTCTATGTGCAGAGTAAGTAGTAGTTGATCTTAAGTGCGAAGTTTATGATTTAAAGAGAGACATGTAAATTGTATGTAGTAATTTTTAAACATTTAATAATAATTTTAAGATAAATTTTATATTAATGATATCAGCATATTATTTAATGAATGTCATAAATTTTGGTCAGGTATGCATATATTACTTCAAAAAAACCTTAATTTGTTATATTGCTGTAAATTGTCTCTGAATGAGATTGTTAAACAGTGTTTTATCATGTTATATTCCTTCACCTTAGAAAAAGAAGATTTTTCTGATCTAAATTTCCAAATGTTAAGAGACTTTATTATTAAGTTAATGAATGTCAAAATAATTATCATTATAATTATAATAAACCAGGTTTACATACTTATCAGAAATAATTTCTTCCCAAACCACAAGTAGCCATCCTACTGGAAATGGTGGAATAAAGATTTTTTTATTCCTATGCTCTGTTAAAATAAAAACAGGGCTGGGTGTGGTGGCTCACGCCTGTAATCCCAGCACTTGGGAGGTTGAGGCAGGAGGATCGTGTCAAGTTCGAGACCAGCCTGGGCTACAGAGTGAGCTCAAGGCCAATTTGAACCACACAGTGAAACCCTGTCTCAAAAAGACCAAAATAATTAAATACATAAATCAATCAATAAAAAAATAAACACAGGGTGTGGAGAATGGCTACTGAGTGCGGAGCAGAAGTCAGGAGCAGAGCTGGAGAGTGAAGGGGGTGTCCACGCTCTGCTCTACAGTGAAAATAGCGACAATGACATTTCTCAGAAACTGCAGCTTAATTCTAGGGAGACTTTCCCTGCCTCAGACCTATTTAAAAACAACTGACAAACAAAGAGAATGGTTTATATGTGAACAGACGATTCTGATAGGGTCTTTCTTAAAGCATGTAGCTTGAGATTTAATTAACATTTGAGTTATAATTAGCTCTTCAAGTTTCTAAGTAACATTCTGGGCTTGGGAAGTGGTAGTCATTTGTGGACAGTCTTTAGCTTATTTCCGATGGTACTTTGATGTATCAGTCAATGATAACTATTTTTGGATGAAATCTCTGGCCATTCTGAAGGTACCAAGTGAAAAATTAGAGTCATTCAAATATGTCTATGAATCACTGAATCCTGAATACATTGTTAAATTACACTTGTTTTGTAATAGGTGGAATCCTGGCTGAGATTTAATGCTTTTGTGCTCCAATGTACACATCTACCATGTGGAGTAATAAGCTTTAGCCATTTTCAATCCCCAGCAAAATATGAAGACAAGGGGATTCAAAGGAGGGAAACGATGTAACTCAAAATTAACTGCGTAACCTACAAATTCTGAAATTTATCTTTAATCACAAATTTTATTTATTAAGAAAAATGCTGAGACAGATTTTTTCTGTTTTACAAAATGCCCATAAAATTTACCCCCCGGTCCAAAGTGAGCAAAGTCCTTTTATATTCCTTGAAATATAGTTAGATGCCTATGGAAGGCCTCTTTTTCCTCTAAATGAAGAAGAAAAACATAACTTCCTGATGACGGAGGAGCCGCTGTAGACGTCTAGCTCATCGTTACGTAACACACACACGTTATCTATGCACAGATACCTAAATATGGACCTAGGAACTAAAAGGAAAGGTTCTGGGCTTCGTAAGAAGAACTGTTTCCTGTAGTTTCTCAGTCACCCATCGATGCTACTGGTTAAAAGAAAGTGTCCTGGACTGAGAGGCCAGCTCTTGCTTCAGTCCACTTTCCTTTGGCCTTGCTCTATGCCCCTCCTCCTTGGACTATGGATTTTTTGATAAGCATAATATGCTGATAATAATGACAGTCATAATTATTTCTGTTAGCTCTTGCATTTTAATGTGAGAGGACATGATGCTAAAAAGTTTAGGTGTTATGAGTTTCCGACCAACATCTTGCATTTTTTCTTTGAAGAGGGATTATTTTCAGTTCTGAGAAAGCTGTTGTAAGGAATAACAACAGATCAGGGCACTCAGTCATGTAGCACGTCAGGCTTTCAAAAAAAGTGCTAATAGTGTGAACTCTTTAAATCATGCAACACATAAACTTAATTTGTTGCACATATGTAGAACCATGGACCTATTAGTACACATGTATGTCCAGAGTGCGTTGAGTAGTAGGGAAGATGACTGTACGATGGTTCATCATAGCAGCTGCAGCACACTTAGAACAAAAAGCAATACCGTGTTCTGTGCTCCTCACACACAGGAATGAACTATCAGTCGAGAGCCAAAAGAAAACAGAAAAACTAAACACATGCTGAACTCAAATATCACATACATCATCATGATTGAAAAGAAGAAATTATAATTGAGGTTAAAAATACCTATGACTACCTGGAAAGGTAATAATGCATAAATTGTGAAATATGGCAAATAGGCACTAAGGGATTATTTATAGGCTTAAACTTATTTTAAATAGGAAAAAACTAAGAGAAACCAGGAAGACCAACAATTACAAAAACAACAATTACAAAAATAGGAACAACAAACATCTAAAAGTGAGGACCAACAACGCTACAAAATTGTACTCAGAATGTAAATGAAATACGATTTCAGAAAAATAATAAATATGGTAAAAACTAAAATCGGGATGAAAATGGAGACAAATAAATATCTGATCAAAGTTTAAAATAATGCTAGTACAATACATTGCCCAGAAATTTAAAACTACGTTGACTTTGGTAATCTTGGTGGTGCTGATATTTGAGTTAGGTATATCTTGCTTGTAGTGTGTGTGTGTCTGTGTGTGTGTCTCTGTGTGTGTGTATCTGTGTGTGTGTCTCTGTGTGTCTGTGTGTGTGTCTCTGTGTGTGTCTCGTGTATGTGTATTTGTGTGTGTGTCTGTGTGTGTGTATCTGTGTGTGTGTGTGTGTGTGTGTGTGTATTAGGGCTGTGGGTGGGGCAAAGGGTGTACATTTTGTAGTGTTTAGCAGCAATGTTGACCTTTGCCCACTAACCCACAGTAGGATCCCTGCCCTGCACACATGTGCCTACAGATGTCGCTGAATGTTTCCTGGAGGGAAAAAATTCATGGGATAATGATGTTTTGTTCTGGGATTTCTTCCTTAATTTCTCTGATTTGCATGAATATTTGCTATTTTCCTTGTTATTGTGATATCTACAATTCTCTTCACATGCCTGGTCACTGTTTTCTGTCACATAATTCTCAATAAACAGAAAGGCTTTTGGAGTTTAATTTTTCTCTTGACAATTTAGTAATCCTTAGGATACTCTTGCAGCTCACTAGAAGAGTCAGAAGAACAATGGAGTTACAGGATTCTCACGGAGGTTACATTAGTTAGCATCGGGAGAGCTTGACTCACCTTTGGATACCACAGGCACTCAAAAATTAGCCATCTTGCCTCTCATGGCATCTGGTGATTTTGGGTCCATTCTAGAGTCAGTCCCAGCCTGAGACATGTAAAAGGATGTTTTTGAGCATATATAGCACATCATTTTGCTTGTCAAGCTAATGCTAAGCAGGGTGCCAACTCTTCCCTGCAGAACCAGCCAGAAGGAGGTAGAATCCAGTGGAACCTAATGTCTGTCTCAGGGTCCACTGTCTTTGGCCTCTGTGCCTCATGTGTCCCAAGGCAGTGACCAAACAATTGCACGTAATTACTTCACATGTGACCTGAGAATTCTGGGTGAGTGCTTAGCAATTAAAACAGTTCTCAAACAAAATCTTCTGCAATCTTGTTTCCTACTCTAGCATGCCACTTGATTTCTGGAGAGTAATTAGAAACTGCCTTATGGATAGCCTTGCTGTGATAGTTGAGCTCCACCTCTTTTTCTTTACAAAATCCTTCTGACTTAGAACAGAGCTGTATCCTCAGCCCAGGGGGATAGTATTTCAATATCACATGGAAACTTTTAGATGTATTTTTCATGTACAGAACTGGCATAGAGCCTAAAGATGGTACAGATCATGGTTTAAAAGTCCCCCTTATAGAAATTAAGCTCCGGTTAAAACATAATTTGAGAATAGTTCAAGGTTTGCTAAAGAGACTTCGCTGTAGAAATGTAAAACATAGTAACCTGCAACACTATAGGTGCAGGTATCTCTACACTGTGAGGAGCCGTGTTTTTATTATCTTCTGGTCATGTTGATCAGACATTATCTTCTAGATAGTATTTGAGGACAGCTTCAAAGTCATTCATCCTGTACATGGCATAGATCCATTCTTTCATGCCCATCTCATACAGAAGACTTGTTATGACTATTTTTTTGCAAGCAAAAGTACCCTAAATTTCACTCAAATGTGAGTGGGACTTGACAGGTACTTCTCAGGCATTAGTAAGAGGGTGCGGTCTGGCGTGTGCTGGTACCCAGCCACCTGCGTTTCGTCTGTAGCGTAACACAGCATTACCAGGCTCTCTACCAACGGGGACATTGCATGTGGGCCACTTTTGTACCTAAGTATTCTGCCTTTATCACTTTTATTTATCATTCAAGCAGACATACAGTCTATTTGTAAATATCAAAATCATCTTGTTTTACTACAATAAACTGAGGTTCAAGAAGTTAAATAAAATATTCCTATGGAGGGATGGAGAAATTTCATCCAGTTTAATGTGGAAGTTTATCAACAGAATTAGCAAAATTTCTGACGTTAGCTTAGGCTTTTCACCGAAGAGTGTATCCCAGTCTTAAAAATGTTAAAGTTTTTTGTAAAACATAATAATGAACTTAATTAAAATTTGATTTATCCTCTGCCTGACTTGCCAGATGTTGATGATTTAAACTAATTAGTATTTAATTGATGATTAATAATGATAGATCATTGCTATGTATAAAACTGCCAATATTAAAATATCATACAAAGGAACTAATTTTAATGTTGCTAACTTTTAAAGTTATTTCTCAATTTCAGTAAATGCTTCTACCTGAATAATACTATTTATATTAATATTTTCTACTTTCTTGTGTGCACTGTTGATTTTTATTTTGTGGGTTTTCAGACTCATTAAGGCATTCACTAATTTGGGGGACAAAGCATTTATCTGTTAACCTTGACACATCCCATGTATAGGTTACCTGGTGCCTGGGAATGGAACTGTTGTATTTTTATTTGGAAAACATGTCTCTTCTCATGTGGAGCAATGCACATACTGACTTTGCATTTATAAAATATAATTTTCTCACCCAAACACACTTATTTCTATTCCTGTCCATTAATAGGCATTTTGTGAGCACACACATTTCTGGAGATCCCTGACTTCCTCTCACTGCAGGTGGATTAGTGTGGAGAGGTGAGAAGCAGGCAGGCCTACACGTGGCCAGGCCTGCTGTGGCCCAGGCAGCTGGACCACACACTCCACGATCCATTTAGATGCAGGTCAATGGTCAGTCCTCATGGTATCACATCCGGGGCGCAGAGGTGTCCCTGTACCCCTTACCACTAAGACACTGGGTAGACGGTTTGGTGTTCCATGTCTTATTTCCTATTTACCTTATTCACCTACATTTTTTTCAACATTTAGCAGGGAAAAACCCAGCATTACCTGCAGAAACTCCAAATTTATTCTTGGATCATTTCACTTTTGTGACTGAAACCATGTAAATAATCTTCCGCTTCCAGTTTCTTATTTTGACATTGTCTCAAAATCTTGTTGACGTAACATGAATTACCTCAATTTGCTAGCGATTTGCTTTATTTCTACTTTTGTCACTGAATTTGTTTTTCTTCTTTTCTTTTAACACCCTTGCTCCAAATGCCCCCTGGTTAGAACTGCCCTTGGGAAGCAGCAGCTTTTCTGCTGCAGAATCACATCCACGGGACCCACGTTACCACACGTTCTATTTTAAGGCAGGATGGGCTGGGCCATGTAGGGTGGCGCTGGCTGGGGCAGGCTGCTGGAAGGAATAAAAGAACTCTAGTTGCTAGGTAACTTGGGAGCACTCTGGGAGTTCACAGATGCCGTCCCAAGTGACATGTGACCAGAGTCTTAGGAGTATAGTTAAGCATAATGACAATGATTTATTAGCTTTAAAAAACTGGAATGCTGTTGGTAAGAAACAGCCTAATCCTTCCTCTATCTCCTCTCAGAAAGTCACAGAAATCAACAGAGAGAACAAAAACTATGAAACTCAGATTTTCAAAAAATAGGGAATTGGCTAACCCTCCATATTACAGCCTTTGAAGAATGTAGCCAGATCTGATGAGGCTTGGGCCAGATGAAGGAAAAGCACTGAGCCTGGGTGCAGCTCTGGGTCGTAAGTAGATTGCTGCAGCCTCCATTTGCAGCAGACAGGAACTGGGAACGTCCTTGCTAGGCAGGTTCAGTTGTGGTGTGCAAAATTTCCTACCACAGGAAAACAGGATGGTTCTGCAGAGGAATGACATTGTTCTCAACTTTCTGCAAACCAACCTATTTGCAGCAAGAAATCATCTCAGAGTAAGGTTATTGGATGGAGGATGGGAAATAAACGTTAAGGCTTAGTACATCTAGAGATTGCACATGTAAAACTGTACATGCAAACAGCAACATTTGGAACCACTCAGTCTTCGGAGCGATATGTTTATCCCAAGTGGGCAGCAGAGCAGTTTTGAAACTAGGCACATCTGTCTGAGTACATAGCAGATACAGCACACTGAGACATACACCTACACATGCAAACATGCACAGGGAAAGAGGAAAGAATGAAGGAAGACAAGAAAGAAAGAAGGAAGGGGAAAAAGCACTGGAAATTCCACATCCTTTGTTTACTCATCTCCTTCCACCAGCCACATCCTGACCCCAGACTCAAGAGAGCAGCAGGCCTGGATGAAGGATCTTTGTCTAAAAATAGAAGAAAGAAGAGGATTCATATCAAAGTGCTGCATGGTTATTATATGGAAAAAAAGTAAGAAAAAGCCTTCCAAGGGAAGAATAAGAATATATTTTAAAGTATTACAGGAAACAAGGAAACAAAGTTTAGAAAGCAGATTTTCTCTATACTAACAAAATAAAAGACGATTGTAAAAACTATCTTTTAAGGCAAGACATCAATCAAATAAAGTGAGACAGTTCCTTGTAAAGAACCAAATGAAAAGTAAGCTTGTCCACCTTAGCAGTAAACTAAAACTTCAAAAAAAAAAAAAAAAAAAAACAACTACCACAGAATGTTGCTTCTCTGACTACACCATGAAAATTAAAGAAGCAACAGCAACTAAAAGACTGCTATTGAAACCAATCAGGCACACAAAGGACAAGCTTGAGAGGATTTCATTAATGCAGTGGAAAAGAACAACATAAAAAAAATTTCCAAATAAGATTAAATGGAAAACAAAGAATCCCCATGAACAGAGCTGCATTCTTAAAAATGTGAACAACAGATGTATCTCACCCATATTCAATGATAAAAATGAAGGAAACCTTTTAAAGTAGAGAACTAAGGTATTCCTGGAACAGTGGTAGCAGATGGGGTGGGGTGGGGTTGGGGGTTGGTGGATACCTGTAATTCCAGCACTCTGGAGGCTGAGGCAGGAGGATCATTGTGAGTTCAAGGCCAGCCTGAACTACATAGTGAGACTATGCTTCAAAAATACCTGAGAGAGAGAAAGAGGGAGAAAGAGACAGACAGGCAGACAGACAGAGACAGAGAGACAGAGAATGCTATATACCTCTATTCTAAAAAGCTACAAGAATCTAAAAGCTATAAAATTGGAAACTGTGAGCCTCAACATGATGCTGAAAATTGAAATTCCCCACATGAAACTGTGTTTCAGGCACAAAATTATTACGACGATTGTGTAAAGTTACCTCCAGTTTATGTGTATAAGGTAGCCCTGAAACGTAAACGAATTTCACGTTAAGATTTTCTTTCCATTCCCCCAAGATACCTCATTGTGTCAATGCCAATACCCCAGATTTAAAAAGATCCCGGAAATCAAAAACTCTGCTGTTGCTAAGCACTTGAGCTAAGGGGTGAAGCTAGAGAATTTAAACCAGGGCAGGAGTCCCCGTGGACAGGCCGGTAGGAGGAGGTCACCCCCACGGGCTCCCCCGGCTGACCACTGCGTTTCCACGGCAACCGCTGCAGCAGGGAGGAGAGAACAATCTTTGGGTGTTGAAGGGGGAGGGGTAACATGGCCCAGGTGCTATGCGGTCGATTCCTGTGCAATGAGAAACAGATCACTGGACGCATGAACTTCACGTGTAAAGACCTGAGGAACACCGTGACCAGAAGGTCTCTTGAAAAGAAGTGTCTTAAAAATGGAAAAAATACAGCCAAACAGAGAAATGATAAACATTTAGAGAAGTGTCTTAAAAATAGAAAAAATACAGCCAAACAGAGAAATGATAAACATTTAGAAACACAAGGCTACAAAGCAGAGGGAGATGGCAATGAACAGCGAGTCCACTGAAAAATTAAGAGCCAAAGAATTCTGAGGATTGTTTTTATGTCGTATAAATTAACATCATAATCCTATATCATGTAAAATGGTGGGACACTAGGAGTATTTTTAATTAAAACAGGAAATATAAATGTCCGTATGTATTTTCATTTTGTAAATGAGAGTCATTCGGTTCTGTTAGATAAATCATCACTAACAGGAAGTTTCAGTGTTTTGCATCACAGACAGATGCAACCGGAACAGAAAGAGCATAAAGAAAGATCTCCAGGGCTAGAGATGCACCTTTCGACGTCATGGCCTCTGCACCCCGCTCCCTCCCCAGGCCCGGCCTCCACTCATCCAGCCGTGAACGGATTCACCTGTGGATTGACGCTTCAGGACCCAATTGCTTTCCGGAAGCCCCAACCCCAGAACATATGAGCCTTTGGAAGACATTGTAGATCTAAACCATAGCACCAATAGGACCAGAAACAATCATAAACTTTCCAAGGAATGTGATTAAAATTTTACCCCAAAATCCATGAAACAAAAAACAAAAGAAAAGGCACAGTGGTAATAAAATGTGGTAAAGAAAGTATTAAATCAAGAATTTATGTGATAAAAGAAATTGACAGTTTGAAATTCAAGTTGTTATACTGCAAATATAAATAAAATATATATTAAAAGGGAATCTCAGAATAACTTTTCAAAATATAAATCACAGGTTACATGGAAAAGCCTAGAACAAAATAACTCAGAAAGGCAAAATGGGCAAGAAGAAGTCAGAAAAAGGGTAGAAACTGTGATATTTGAATAATGATAAAATAAAAAGTAAATAATTCTAAACAGGAATATTTAAAACAATATGTAAATCCAAACATCCAGTGTTGAACTACATTGTTATACGAAGGCATAAAAATACAAAACTGCAGAAAGTATACAAAATTATTCACATGGAATAACAGCAGTGAGAGTGTTTAAATTCACCCATGAAAGACCAAATAGTGAAAAATAAATAAACCTATAATTTTGAATAATTATTAAGTTCAACCTTACACATATTTATTCAATTTTATACACTAAAATTAAGGAATTAACTTCCCTTTCAAATGCTACTTAACTCTAACAAAATAAACATGTATGGGCACCAAAGTAATATAAATTACAAAGAAAGGAAAAAAGCCATACAAGAATTTGGTATCTTGACATTAAGTTAAAATTTGAAATGTAAGGTTCAACTTGTCTAGGACTGATTTCTTATAGCCTAACATCCTAGAAAAAGAACTGCTGAATGAAGTGATCTGTGATCCCCAGCTTTGACCGGCTGCCTAAATAATTATTTGTGTGAAGTTTGGGTCCCTGATCTTATTTGTGCTAGGAGAGAGGCTGATGTCCCTAATAATAAATGCCAGTTTTCTGATTCTCATATAACAGTTCCTAGTCACACAAGACTGTTGGCCACCCCCAAACCTAAATGCTGAGTTACAGAGCAGGTCTGGAGCCAAGGTTCCATCACTTTGAATTGCTATTATTTTCTGGACTCTTGTTACCCAAGAGGAAGGTCCAGCGCTTTCCTAAACATGAAGCTCAAACATGCAGATTTACAGGGTGTGGTGTCACATACTGTACCTCTAGTCTCAACACTGGGAGGCTGGGGAGGAAGGATCACAAACTCAAACCCACACTGGGTGCTCTAGCAACTTCGTGAGATCACATCTCAAAATGAAAAATAAAACATTCTGAGAATGTATTTCAGAGCAAGGCTCTGGGTTCACCCCTCAGTATTGCAGTAAAAACAAAAACAAAATTAAAAAATCCACAGAAAAACCCAGACCCCTGCAGGCCCACAGGCTCGGGTTATTCTCCTGTAGTCACAGTTCTGACCTTCTGAACTCTGGTGTGTGCTCCGGGGTGCAGCATGAAGAGGCCTCCGCACCTCTGATTTTGTCCTGTCTCACATCTCCGTTAGGGTTTCCCAGTGAGTGTACGCATTCTTTGGCCCCTTGCCTTATTTGAATGATACTAATGACAGAAAAACAGAGTTTTTAGAAAGTGAGAAATTAAAAGGTTAATGGTTTGAAAGGAAAATAAAAACTAACATGGAAGAATAATAGTTAAGCACTATGAAAACCTAACACACTATATAGCTAACATCAAATTCAGAGGAATGAATAATTTTCATTACATATATGCATAGTATCTTACTATAAAGTACTTGTCTATCCTAAGGAAAAAATGTATTAATTTGTTTTCCATTGCTAATAACATAAAGCCAAAACTTGGTAAGCTACAAAGAAAAGTAGTTAATTTTAGGTCATGGTTCTGGTCTATAGTCAGTGGCCTGCATCTGGCAATGGATGTTTTGCTGCTAGAGTCCAAAGATTGTAAGTTAACGTATGATAAAGAACAGGGAAAATGCACCTGCACATACATATATTTGCATCTGAATTTATACGTGTGGGTTCACATGCATGTGCATATATGTGTTCATTTTGAATCATGAACACTCCACCCTGATGAACTTATCTAATTCTGATCACCTCTGAAAAGTCCCATCTCAAAACACCATGGTCAGATTGGGTTTCCACCTTCTTACCACTTCACAATTCAAATTATACTCCAATGAGTTTCCAGGTGGATAAAGTATATTAAAAATTACTCTGAATGATTAATAAACAGAAATCCAAATGCAGAATTAATAAATGAATTACTGGGAAATTAATTCATTTATTAATGAATTATAAATTATATGGCTTAATGAAAAATTCCAGTCTGAGTTCAGAAGACCAGACATGGGAGCCCAGAGTCAGGAGTTTTCAGTTGAGAATAAGGACTCCACTGAGAGTAGAACTCAGGACTATGTGTGTTATGGCCTGGAAGAAAAATTTATCTCCATTTTACTCAGGTACTCAGACTTTGCAGAAGGCTGAGATTAAGGGCAGTCAGCTAATTTGTAATTTGGCAAAGGAAAGTTTGAGGAAGCCCAGTTTTGAGACTACAACATTAGAACTGTTGGCAGCTTTTAGTTATGTTGTATTGAAAGTCAAGAACTAAAAGCCCATTTGAAAAACTTTCAGGTTGACTGGAAGAAAGTATCTGCAAATGTAGTGACTTGAAGGTATTTACTGAAAAATTTTTAAAAATAAACCTGGAGCTTTGCATCAGGACAATGGGAAAATTGGTTGGAGAGCACATCAGAAATCTGTAAAGCTCCACCTTTCATAGGCTAAGAGGCATAAAATGTAAAATTTTGCTTTCAAAAGTAAGCCCCAGGGTACCGTGGTGAAGAAGGGGTGTATAGGGAACTGGTTCCCTGGAATGCAGCTGCCAGTACTCCACATCCAGGCGCTCAGAGGCCTCTACAGCCATGATACAAGCAGGGCTGGCTACTGCTCCAGCTGCCTGCTTGGAGTCATTTATGTTGGGCTCGTTTCACAGACATGCAGAAATCAAGAGTTGTGGGGTCAGGGAAGCTTCCACCCTGGGAGTGTGTCTTGGAGAGGGTGGTACATGAATCTATGAGAATGAAGCCTGAAGTCCAAGGAAGATCCCAGAGAGTTGGAGATGCCAGGAAAGCTGTAGGCAATGAGTGAAGCCCAAGAGAGAAGCCATGGGAGCTCCACCTACCATTAATGTCCAGAGTTGGGCTGTGCAAGCTGTTTGAATTGCCCTGGGCACTGGACATGGAAATGCAGATTTAATGTTTGTCCTGCTGGTGACAGTCTTGGATTGGTCCCATTCCTTTCTATTCCCCTACATCTGCCTTTTAGAATGGGAATGTTTACCCTGTGCCATTTTGTTTGTAATGTTAAACTTGCTTCTTTATTTTTACAGGAGTTTAAGATACGAGTTTGCCTTGAGTCTTAGAGGAGATCTGGGACTTGAGTGCTAAAACTGTTAAAACTTTGGCAACTCTTAGAGATGGAGTAAACACGTTCTGTGTACAGAGATGCTGGGAGCCAGGAACAGAATGTTATGTTTGTTTTAAAATGTCCCCTAAAGTTTCAGGTGTTTGGAAAGTGATTGGATTACTGGGTGCAGTAACTGACTTGCTCTTAGGAGGCAGTCTGGAGGAGGTGGTGCTCTGGGAGCGTGACCATGGTAAGAACATCGCCTTTCCTGGCTTTTCCACGGACCTCTGCCCTCCCTGGTCCCTCCTGGTCTCCTACTGCTATGAGATGCGTAGATTTCCTTCATCAGATCTCCCCACCATACTTTTCTACCCCAGAGCCTGCAGACTGTTGACTGAAAATGTGAGTCAAACGTATCCTTTCAGTTGTGGTCATCAGGTATTATATCTTAGCAATGAGAAAGTTTCTAAAACACCAAACGAAGAAGTAAGACCATGGTTAAACTAGTAGCTATTATCAAAATTTCCAAAATGCCATACTTTGCAATGAAATAAAAATTGAAATGGAAACTTCATTCAACAAGTTTTTATTAAGTTCCCACTATGTGCCAATGTGTCCAGTGTATTTCCAAGTAGGTTCTAAGGATATTGACATCTTCTCCACAACACAACACAATACAACACAACAAACAACAAAAAACTGGCCTTTAGAGCTTGTATTCCTATTGGAATGACAGAAAATAAATATGACAAATAAATAAAATATATAGCTTATGGAAGAGTGGCAAATTCTAATGTTAAAACTATAAACGGATGTGAGGAGAGAAGTGTGGATTCTTTCATAGGAGGTAGAGTTTTCATTTGACTGGCCAGGAAAATGACACTGAAAGAACCTGAAGTTGCTGAGGGAGCATGCTCCATGTCTAACTGGAGGAAGTGAGAAAACCTAGAAGGAAAAGCATTGTCAGATATGCAGAGAAGAAGCAGGCCTGGCCATTTGAAGGTTTTATGATAAAAAGGACATGACTTGGTTTAGTTTTTTAAAAGATCAATTTAGTTGCCGCCTAGAATAGACCAAATGGCACGGGATAAAAACAAGAAAGTCAATCTATGGAAAAAACGTTTTTCAGAAATAAGTAGATTTTATTCATATAAAACAAAAGATCTTCAATTCCTGATGCCTTCACATGAGGCAGGGACAAAGGAATCACATTCTTGCAAAAGAAGGAAGAAAATACCTAGCCTAGACTTGTGAACATGGTAATCGCTAATCTCCTGGCAAAATGCTGAGTAGTTTGTACTGGTAGAATCACCTTTATCTTTGAAGTTCTTTAACCAGTTTCTAGCATTGCCTTTGGCTAGCAAATCTGGAATTTACAGATTTATGAGGCACGACCTCCCTAAAATATGTTACGCATATTATTTTTCAGTTTCCAAAATCCTTCACCTTGAAAATCAGGTTACCAGGGTCCCCCTTTAGAACCTTATCTAAGGTCACTTGCTGGAGGTCTTCTGCAAAGAGAAGGAAGGACTAGAGTGGTGACAAACCTATGGCATGTGTGCCACAGTTCAAGGTTGCATCTTTGAAAGCTCTAAAAGGTTTGCCACCAGTGGATGAGGATATTCTGATTCATCTCGTGATTCCTTATAGCCTTTAAATTATTATAGCTTGACATTAAATTGTAGCTGACTTGGTAATCCAGTCCTCGGCATTACCTAAGCAGTAATTTCAGTGAAAGATGACAGTGGCTTGTACCACAGTAATAACAGAAAAGTTGTGGCATTTTAGATTTATTAAAAAGTATATGTAACACTGTTTCAAGAAGGATTGAATAAATGCCATAAGAGCAAGCAGAGTCGAAAGCTAGGCCTTTCAGTTTGTCTGGGCACTAGTTAAATATACAGGTTGAGTCTCCCTTATCCAAAATGCTTAACAACAATAGTGTTTTGGATTTCAGATTGTTTGGGAATAGGAGACAGGTTTAAAGATAAAATTCCTTTATGTTTCATATACATCTTACATACATAACCTGATGGTCACTTTTTACGATATTTTTAATGTGTCCACATTGTGGCTGATCCCTCAACCTGAGGTCGGGCAAGGACTCTTCTACCTCTACTAGCATGTTGACTCTCATAAAATTTCAGATTTTGGAGATTTTTTGATTTTCTAATTAAGGATGTTCAATCTCTTCTACTTGTTGACATTCACAGATAGAAAAACTAAGAGAGAATAATTTGGGGAGAGATTAGAAGCTTCAGAGTGGACAGGTTGAATTTGAGATGGTCAAAATTTATCTGACTATAGTTGCATAAGCTGTGGGCAGAGAAATTTGGGATTCAGGAAGTGTAGAGTTTTTATAGTACTCAGGAAACCTCAGCATGTGGTAGTTTTTAAAATCATGAGGTCCCAGTGTTCTGGGGTTAGAGAGATAATGAGAAGCAAACCAAATGCTGAAAAGGGCTGGTGGGTGCTCTGGGAGAAGCCAGGGAGTCATCAACTGAGTCAAATGTTCTTGGGTCATAGAACATGAGGCTAAGAATTCATCATTATTGATTTTAACCATAGTTATTTTGCTCAAGGGCTGGAGTGAAAGCCTAATCATAATAGGGCAAAAATACTAAAGGGCATAAATCAGAGATAGAAAATATAGGTGACTATTTTGAGGATTTTAATGGTTTCAGAAATGAGAGAAATGAGTGTCAGGAGGATAGTAAAATGCAATCAAGAGGATTAAGTGTTGAAATTTGGAGGAAATAATACCATATTTTTAGTGACAGAAAAATACAGTATAGGGTGGAAGAGAGAGGAGGAGGATTGTTAGAGTCATGCCCAGAGAGCAAGATCAGGAGACAAGACAGATGTGAGATGGAGCAAGAAAGCAAAACAACATGGGTACCTTTTTCTCAGTCAGGCAGGTAGCAAAGTCGTTATCTGACTGAGGCTCCCCTGGAAAAGAGAAGAAGGTGTGAACTAGAAGAGGAAAGAGTGAAATAAAAGCAGCTTGTGTATTTCCCAACAGCCGTAGATACCCACAGTCTTGCTAGTCCTAAACTGAAAAAGTATCCTGATGTCAGCCCCATCTCGCTGCAGGGCAGATTCATGGAGGAGCAAACCATAGCTTTACTCAGTGATGGAGAATGTTATGGAGGAAACACGGTGGGGGTGAAGGTTCAGTCTAGGGAGTGATTTCCTTGTTTGATCATGGATAGAACTGAAGGCGGCAAGGAGAGAAACAAGGACATGAGAAAGCACTGATACTGTGGGATCCTGTGTGTTCCATGGACTCCTAGGGTCTTATCAGTATATACAGACACTCCTCAACTCACTAGGTAGTTACTTCCTGATTGTTCCATCCTAACCATGAGTTGAAAATGCTTTCAGTTTACCTAATCTACAGTCTTGGTTACTTTTCTCTCTGTGCTGAGACAAAATACCTGATGCCCAAAATTAAGGAAGAAAAGGTTTATTTAGCTCAGTTTGTGTAGGTTTTAGCCTATAATCAGCTGGCTTCAAGGCACGGTGGCATGGCAGAGAGGCAACCATTCATAGTTGGGAAGACAGCAAAAGCAATAAGAGCAAAAATAGAGAATGAGCACAGAAGACTCTTGCTGTCACTTATATTGTATGTAGACTACCCGCCTCAGGGCAGGTGCAGCACTCACACCCATAATCCCAGCATTGGGCCATAATTCAGTCACAAACTCTAGAAGCCTGTGCCTGTTCTCATGACTGAATGAAGCTTTGTGGGGACATCTAGACACAAACCATAACACCTACTGACCATGGTTTAGCAACATCAACACAGTGCACTGGGTGTGGGATATTTTTTCTGAGAGTAGCAGCTATTGCTGCTGCCCACCATGCAGGGAGAGGATCATGGAACTTATCTCTAATCCAGGAGAAATTAAACCCCAAAATTCAAATTACAGTTTTTACTTAGTATGACTTTTACTGAGTATGGCTTTAGGGCCATCACAAAGTCAGAAGATCATAAACCAAACTTTGTAAGTCAGGGAAAATCTGTATCTCCAGTCCTTGCCTCCCCTGTGCTTTTCAGATGGCAAATAGCTGAAAAGATCTCCAGATTTCTTTATCTGGACAGGCCACATAAGTCTGACATGACCACCTCTAAGACATCCACTGAACTTCAGAATCCGCTCTGTGGGAAGGGAGTTTAAAAGACCAGCCCTCGTAGGTGTCTTGTTCTCTGCAGTGAAACTGTAATCTTTTATCTGTAGAGCTTTTGCTGTCTCTGAGGTAAGCAAGAACCTTTTAATTTTTTTGCTCACTTGGCTTTATAAGCTTTTTCTTTACCCCTTAATAATGCTGTATTCTTGCTTTGTGATGAATTATACAGAGAATTACACATTTAACAGCCTCATTAATGAATTAAAATTTTATTGTTAGGTATCATCCTCACCAAAAAGAAAGGCTTGGAAATTGTCATTAGAATTAGCATCTGTTATGACAAAACTACGTGGGTTGTAACTATCATTTAGCATGTAAAACCTAGATGGTAAAGTCATGTGACAAATAATTAAGGCTGAAAAAAGATGGTATGTCTAATTACCATGTTATTTTTTAAAGTTGCTCTATTTAACCAATAAAACACATGGAAATAATAGCTGGCAGATCTGTCTGTAAAACCAGAACAGTGCTGTACAAGGTAGCTCTAAAACAAAAGTAAGAAGTAAGCCTATTTTTACTTTATATCCAAACACATTTTTATAAGAAGCCAAAAAAATCTAATCTTACTAGGATATTTGCATAGAGTGATATTTTAAGTAAACTAACATTTGCTTTATAAAAGGATGAAGGTTTTCTGCTAAAAGTGAACCATATTCTGGATGAGTCTACCATGCAAGATTCATGATGACAGTTGCTGAGCATTAGTTCAAGGAAACAATTTCTGCTGTATTCAAACACATCAGGTATTTTGAATTTATTATTAGTGAATGCAGATGAATTAGCTAACTGAGGAAGTATGTGGACACATTCTTTTAACCTATTTCTTTTTTGAGACAAGTTCTACTATGTAACACAAGCTGGCTTTGAATTTGCCATCCCCCTGCCTCGGTTTCTCAAATACTGGGATTACAGAAGGGTGGCACAATGTCTGGTTCTGTAATCCCTATTTATTAATTCACACAATTATCATTTATTTGATTCTCCATTGTGAATCAAGTACTACACTGCATACAATGAACAAAACCTTTATTTTGAGAGACACACACACATCTTTAGTTGTAAACCAGTATATTGAGTGCCATTAGATAGCTTTGAAAAATGTATTAGAAGAATGATGGTCATACTGAAGTGCTTCCTACAAATGGGGTATGATATTCATAGAATGTGAAATAAATTTTCTTGCATAATTACTTTTTTTTTCAATTTAGCAAAGCATTTAGAGGACATATGGTGACAGTACTTTGAAAGCAGTGGGCCTTTCAAATAAAATTGTCACAATAATCTCTTCTGGGAGCTGATACACATATGTGAAAAACAGTGTAGTACAATCTACCAACATATTGCTAAAATAGATGCTGAAGTAGAAGTGTGGGCAGATTAGTCAGGAGTTAGTCAGAAAACCAGGTCCTGAATTAGAAGGATGTTATTTAAAAAGGATGAGAAAATGTACTCCCAGGACCTAATTCCTCTCCTGCTAGTATTCCTCAAATGATTTTGACTCTGCTCCCATGAACTCTTAAAATCTCGCTGGAAAAGATCAATTTTTAAGGCATGATTTTATAGTACTTTTCTTCTCTAGTTTCAAAGCTATACTACTTTCATGTCAAAATCTAAAAAGATATAAATTTATGAACTACAAGCCAACTGTATTTGTAAATATGGGATCCTTTTTGATAAAATATTTTCAAATAAAATTCAAGTGTCTTAAAAATTCTACCATCAGTTCTGCTTTAGATATATATGAACAGCTTTTACCATTAAAATTGTCAATAATAATCTTTTTGTTAACAAGTTATAAGTAATATAATATGAAATCATTGAAATATTTTATCAAAAGAACCATTGATAACATTTCATGAACATTTTTTATTTAGATAATTAAACTCTTAAGTAAAATGGAAAAAAAGAGATTTTCTTAAACACACTTAAACTTGTTATAATTACAACCTCAACTAAAAATGAAAGAGGCAAGATCTCACAGGAAGGGGTCTCACTGTGGACAGTCAACCCTAGGAGAAGTAGATAAGGAGGGCATTTTCCGTTTCTGTTCTGCTGCTCAGGTTTGGGTAACAGGGAGAGTTCAGAGACCATAGCGAGAGAGAGACCTGACTGAGGTTTGGTAAGACAGAGCACAGAGTAAGAAATGGGCAATTGTGAACAGGTGGTCACCAACTGAATATACATTTTTAATATATTTTGAGAACAACAAAATATTTATTAGTCTATTAAAACCTTTAATAAAAGCATGAGGCTTATATGATAAAATATAAAATTGATAAATAAAAGAAAGCAAGAATGTGTATTATATTTCCATATAGCCATAATGCCACAAAAATGTATATTCTTATACTGACACATATTTTTAAGGTCACCACAGTCCCCCAATTTTTACAGATTATATATATATATATATATATATATATATATATATATATATATTTGGTGCCAGGGATCAAACTCACGACCTTGCGCTTGCCAGGCAGCAGATGATATATTGATTCTAAACTTTATGTGAGAAAATAAATGTGGATGCATATTTAAAAATACTCAAAAAATGTGGGAGGAGATTTGCTCTACAAAATATTAAAATGTCTGCAGTCAAAGCAGCATATTGTGCACAGCTAATGTCATATTTTATGACTATTTGAAGAGTAAAATCTGTTTTATCATTAGAAATAAAAGCATAATCATTCTCTTATGTCAATTAAGCATTACATGAAATGGTCTAGCTAGTGCAGCTAAGGAAGAAGAGGCAGTGAAAAGCATTCATACAGTTAAGAAAAGATTGTTTTGAAGATTATGTAGCCACGTGCATTCAGTAGCATACACTAAGGAAAGCACACACACGCACACTACTAGTGCTGAGAAATGAGCTCAGCCCGATTTCGGAATAACAGATCACTGTACAAAAATCAATGACATTTCTATACACTGACAAAAGGCAACTTGAATAAAATTTTCATAGACTGGAAGACTTAAGATTTTCAGGATGGCAATATAGCACTTGCAAATTGATGTACAGGTTTAACAGAATATAATTAAAATCTCAGCTGAATCATTTCAGGAAAAGGCAAGTTGACTCTAGCATTAATATGGGAATTGCAGTCTCAGAACAACTGAATAATCTTTAAAAGAAGAATAGGTTGGAGGATTTATACTTCCTAACTTCCAAACAAGGCAAAGCTACGATAATCAATTCTGTGTTGTGCTAGCAGATGGACGGGGTATGGATGAATACACTAAAATTGAGTGTCAAAATAACCCATAATTTTTTGGAGAATTTGTTTTCAAAAAGGGTCCTAAGACAATTCTTGGAGAAAGTACAATCTTTCCTAGAAATCCTGCTAGGACGGCTAGTTGTACGCATGTAACAAGAAGAAGCTGGGTCCTTCATGTTATATTCAAAACTAATTAAAAATGGATCAAAGCCCCTAAATTAAGAGCTAACGTTAAATTTGCTATAGTCTGATTGTCCCTACCAAAAGTCATGTTGCAACTTAATATCCATTATACAGTACCAAGAGGTGAGACCATGTGGAAATAAAGGAAACTGGTTTATTAAGGCTCTGCCTTCATATGTGGTAAATTCACTTGGAGATTAACAGATTAATGGGTTTTTATGGGAGTGGCTTTGTTATCAATGTGAACTCCGTCTGGCAAGTTTCCTTTGTCTTTTCATTGGATGCCTTGCACTATCTTGGGTCTCTGCAGGAAGTCTCTACCGATAAGAAGGCACTAGGTGAAACTACTTACTGAACTTCTCAGATTTTACCGTGAGCCAAATATGCTTTTATTCGTTAGGAATTATTCAGTGTGTAGTATTGAGTTATAGCAACAGAAAATAGACAAACTTAAAATTCAGCTACATATCAAATTTAGGGTACACATGATTAAGATTCAATATTCACAATTAAGAACTTGTACCAATCAACAAAATGACAAATAACTCACCTTAAAAAAATAGATTAAAAAACCTTTAGCATATATTTCTCCGAAGAAGATATACAAATATTTAACACATAAAAAGATGTTCAACAATATTTGTTGCTAAAAATGCAAACCACAAAACATTTTAAATTTTTTACACGTGCTTAGGATAGGTATTATAAAAATAAGTCAAATAGTATATATTGATGAGGATGTGGAGAAATAGAACTGTGCTGTTGAGAATGTAAATAAAATGTTATTGCTTTATAAAATAATTTGCAGTTCCTGGAAAGGGATAAAAATGTAGTATATAATCTGTGCTATAGAATATTACTCAGCCATTAAAAAACAACAAAGTACTGGCACACGTGACTATGTGGATAGACTTGGAAGGCATTTTTGTAAGTGGAAGAAGCCAGATGAAAAGGCCTTGTGCGGTGTGGCTGAATCCATACACAATGTTCCTAACAGGCAAATCTGGAGACTGAAGTATAGTCTCAGTTGTCAGAGACTGGGATAAAGGAAAGGAGAGTGACTACTAGTGGATAAACTGTTCCTTTTTGGAATTATAGATATATTCTGAAATTAGGTAGCTCGTGATAATTTCCACAACTTTATGAATTTACCAAAAACTCCTGACTTGTGCACATAAAAGGTCAGTTGTACAATATGTGCAATATATCTCCTTTAGAGGAGAAAAAACCAATGCTGAAGAACGTAGAAGACTGTATGATACCAATAGAACAATACATAAATATATCAATCCAGAAAAAGATACAAATTCATATGGGAACATAATCGTTAAAGACCGTGTTACACATCAATGGAAAAAGTATATTTTTTAATGATGCATGTTCAAAAAATGACCTTTTTATGTGGAAGAAGATGAAATTTCAATTCTATTTTTATAATATAAATAAATCTCCATGGGGTCACAATATAACAGGTAAAATTATGATGTATTAGAATACAATTTAGCAAAATATTTGTGTAGCCAGAGTGCAAGGATGACCCTCTCCATTGAAAAAGTTAAAAGCCAGAGAGGAAATTTTGATCTCTTAATCCAGCATTTAAAATTGCTGATAACAGAATCTATAATATCAAGAATGTAGGGAAAGTCAGGAATGACAGATAGGGTAAAGTTAGCAATCTAGGGCCTTTGAAGAAGCAGAAATGGAATAGCCTCTGTATCTCAGCAGGTGGCCAAGCTGACAGTCTGAGGTGGTGACACTTGCCTCTGGGCAGCCAACACTGTTCCCCCCAGTCCAGGTTGCCATGCCTACCCGAATTCCCCAGTAGCCCCCAAGACCAAACCCTTAGCAATAAGCTCACTACTCAATCAATCGAGTGCTGACTGTCAGGGAGGTGCAGATGGGCCCCTGTCCGATAAAAGCGGACTGCAGCCCCAGAATCACCAGCCCCAGAATCACCAGCTCTAGGCCCTGCCTCCGCTCTGGAGTAGCTCTTTACAACTTCCCTTTGCACTACTTAGAAATACAGTACTTTCAGTTTGCACAGGTCTTCTGTCCTCGTCCTCTTCCTCTTCCCGTCTGTGACACACAGGGAGACAAGGGCCGTGAGGGAGCCCCTAGAGCCCAGACTCAGCAGGCGTAACAAAGGAAAAACAGAGTAAGTATCTGCAGCTGCAGCTGGCGTAGCAAAGCACTGGTACTTTTAGTGGAAAATGGGTGAAAAATAAACAGAGAAAGATACAAAAAGGAGCTCAATAAAATAGAAGTATAAGTGACTGATAGAAATAAGAGTTAGAAACATATAATTTGGTAGGCTAGAAACAAGGAAAAAAATATTAGGGTAAGGGACACTTCAGTAGACACACATCGTTTTTTAAAACATTCATTTGTTGTGCTTTGTGTCTAAATGTACCTGCCCAGTCG
Source organism: Hydrochoerus hydrochaeris (assembly GCA_004027455.1). Classification (NCBI taxonomy): domain Eukaryota; kingdom Metazoa; phylum Chordata; class Mammalia; order Rodentia; family Hydrochaeridae; genus Hydrochoerus; species Hydrochoerus hydrochaeris. Next base: position 1,981 of record PVLA01009658.1, on the reverse strand, counting down.
CTCTTTTGCGAGGTCTTCCCAGCTCCCAGCCAGCCCTCCTAGGGAAATTTTTGCCTCATATTGATGGAAACCTCACTTCCTGTTTCTGTCCAAATGATGTTGTTTTTAATGTGTTTATTTTCTCCCTTATTGGAGTTTAGAGAACTGGATTATATAATATTCTGTGCAGGATGTCATAACTAATTATGATAGGCTGGGTAGCTTAAGCATCAGAAATTAATCTCCTCATGTTTCTGCAAGTCTAAGGTCAAAGTTCTGGGCCATGAAGTTTCTGCTAAGGGCTCTCTGTCTGGATTTCAGATGACCAACTTGCTACATATGTGAGGAGAGAAAGTTCTTGTGTATCTTTCTCATGAGGACAGTAAACCTACTGAATAGGGGAACCTCAAGAACTTTGATTATCTCCTTGAAGACTCATCTCCGAACACTGACACAGGGATTTAGGAGGTCAGCATAAGGCTTTTAAGGAGGTAGACTCATTCAGTTTCCACCAAGCCTTCCATTTTCGTTCTGCTTTAAATCTTCTCCGTCTTTGCTGCTGCAGTGACTCTACGGTCCCTGGGTATATGCAGAAAAGCCATAAAAGGAAAATCAGGCACAAATGTCTCTGAAATAATATACCACTGTATTTGGAATCACAAACACATGAAATTATTTAGAATATTCATCAATAGGAGGCTAGTTACTACACTGTTAGAAACCTGTAGAGATTAGTATGAAGGTTTTAAAATCATTAAATAGATTTATATATACTGATCTGGAAAGAAAGACACAATATATGTGACAGTTAAATTACATCAAAATATCTCTAGGTGCACAGATGTTCCAGAAAAAAGACAGTAAGCAAGCAAGATACAGGTTGCTGCTGGTGAATTGGCATACCCAATACATGACGTACTTGCTGACTTTCTATCTATCTATCTATCTATCTATCTATCTATCTATCTATCTATTTGTCACATATTTGTAGTACAAAATGATTATATTCATTGTGGGGAGCTGGTACACGAACATGACATTTTTTAATTCCTGATTTTTAAAGCTCTCTCCCTCCCTCCTGAATGTCTTTAAACATACGTCTACCTTTTGAATTCTTCCAATGAGCAAATCTTATGCTTGAGATTCAAATGATTGAATTAAAAAAATATGAAGACTGTTTTTCCCCATTCAAGACTGCTATCTTTTTCCTCCTGTGACTTGAGTTCTATTCTTCAACACAGAACTTCACTGAAAGCTAGTTTTTCTGTGGACGTGCTTCAGTCTTTCATCCATCACTTCTTAACTAAGATTCCCCAAGAACGTCAGTCCAGTCTACTGGATTGGATTAGGCTGACTTAGGCAACATTTAAAATATCACTCTCAAGATTGATAGTCTGAGAAAACCATCATACTGTTTGTAAAGTTCAATTTTGAGAGCAAAATTTGGTAGATTTTGCCGCTAGAAATGGAAGGAAAATTAAGTCATCTCTAGTTTTGATATGATTCCTGTCCAAAGACAAAAGTCAAAGGTTAAACACTGGGATAATGATATGGAAAACCGTAGAAATTCATCAATCAACATTCCAAATAGAACCACCCTTTGGGAGGCCCGTTTTCCCACAGTCAGCTTCCCAAATATTTCCCATCTATAATAGATACTGAAAAAGTGACCGCCCTCAAAGACTGCTCGTCAGATGAAAGTAAGGATCTATTCTCGTTGGATATGAAAATATCTGCTTCCTTGTGGCAAGATTCTGGCACACTGGCACAGTCGTATTTCAGAGGACAGCCCCTTCCCTGCAGAAGGCTCCATCTGCGCTGAAACCCGACCCCAGCAAGAGGAGGACCAGCGCCACTGCCCACTTCCAGGCCACTCCTGCACACAGCTTCGGTGTTAATGCCTCTTCTCTACAGGTGACCCTGTTTTCATATAAATTCAATTTTAAAATGCTGATTTTTCCTATCTCTGCATTCCTTTGGGGACCCAGAAAACTCATTTCTT
>PVLA01009657.1:13701-72464 GCA_004027455.1 Hydrochoerus hydrochaeris | reverse complement strand
CCTCCACTGTATACCTGTGTGGAGGAGGCCGGGACCATGACAGGAGAGAGAGGAAAGAACAGGCCCCCAGCCCAGAACCCTGAGAGCACTGATCCAGGAGAGAGAAAGACAAGGGAGACTGAGGGAGGCAAACATGCAACATCAGACATGGCTTCAATAGACATTAAGAGATATCTTTGGGACCTTGTAGATGAGCTCAAAACTGAAATATTAAATCAGATAAAGCAAGATATGAGTAGAGTAATAAAAGAAATGCTAAGCATTTCTTAGGATGACAGATGGAAGAAGGGAGAAACACAAAAAAAGGAGAGAAACATTTGATAAAGAATATAAAGAAAATATAGAATACATGAAGCAGATTCAAAGGGATTACCAGGAAATTAAAAACTCTATTGAAAGTTGGAAAAACTCCTTAAAAGAAACTAAGGGTAGACTATCAAAACTTGAAGACAAGTTTGCAATGTGTGATCATAAAAGGAAAGATCTCTTAAAAATAACAAGGAAACAGGCAGTAATAATACAAAGGCTAGAAGACGACAAGAGAATCTATAATTTAAGAATAAGAAATGTGAATGAACAAGCAGGAATACAAACAGACAAATTACAAAGGCTATGCATGGAAATAATTAAGGAAAACTTCCCAAGCATGGGAAAAGAAAATGACATTCGGTTATGTGAAGCATACAGAACTCCAGCCACCTACAATCAAAACAGAGCTACCCCCAGACATATAATAATCAAGATACCAGAAATTCAATATAAAAACAGAGTATTAAAAGCCATCAGAGAAAAGAAACAGATTACCTATAAAGTTAAGCCCATCAAGATCATGGCAGACTTCTCAGCACAGACCATCAGATCAAGAAGAGCTTGGAGCAAAGTATTCCAAGCCCTGAAAGAAAATAACCTCCAGCCCAGATTGATGTACCCTGCAAAACTGTCACTAGAAATTAATGGAGAAACAAGATGATTCCATGACAAAGAGGAACTGGGGGAATTTGTGACCACCAATCCAACCCTACAGAGAGTACTAAAGGACATTCTAGAGAGAGAGAAAAAAAATACCAGGATTTTAGGAACAGTGGCAGAAAGGCCTCAATGAGCGGGACAGGCAGTAGAATGAAGGAGAAAAATAGACAAACAAAGGCAGAAAAATAGCATAGCAGAAATGAGGCAGAGAAGGATGGTTAGAATCTCTAACATAGATAGCCTTGATACACTGTATTGTTAATAGTGCACCAGGATTTAAAAGCCACATTACTCACACCACTCTGCTTAGATGTATTATATTCTGTTCTAGTCATTCTACCTGTACTAGATTTGAGAGCACAGACAGTTATCCCCAAAATAACAGGATATAGTATAGTAATCATCCTTAATTTCCTATTAACTTAATCTAAAGCTCTGTATAACTTACACTGTTTTACCATGACTGGTCATAATCAAATCTGGTTTGTTAGATCGCTGTTTTGTATTGATAGATTTTATTCAAAGTTGTTATGATTGATAGTGTCAAGTCTGAGAGTATAGGCAACTGCACTTAAGATGACAAGATCCACTAGAATATCCACTCTAGTTTGATTATTACCTGCCTTTGAAGTTTTATACTGTCTACAATGTTTTATTTTTACTAATATTGTTATGTACTGCTATATTCAATTATGCCTGATGATATAGACAATTCTATTGAAGATAATAAGAAACAACACAGTAACCATTGTAGATCACTTTGTACTGTGGATTTATACAACTTTTTGGTTTCATGTTTTCATAGGAATTTGTTTCGTTTTGTCTTGCTATGTTTTGTTTTTCCCTGTAATACAAAAAGGATAGAAATACATGTAGAGACTCATGCATGCGTAGCTGTTTACAGTCACACTGTTTGAATATCTGCTTTGTATGCTTTAATTTTGTAACTTGAACAACTATTTCTAAGAGGAAAATATGTAATTTATCAACTAGTGATTTCTTACTGTTTATCTTTTTTTTGAAATTCTGTATTATCTCTACCCTTTACATGCTTTTTTTCTCTTTAAATAAAAAAAAGAACAATAAATTTAAAAAAACCAAGATGATGCATGATGGTAAAATACATGCTTTCACAACAGAAGACTGGTGAGGTTCATGAAGATGATGATGGTCACAAGGATGATGACTCTGACACTGGCCACGTCAGTCTAAGCTCCTGTGGCAGTGAAATGGAGCAAGAATCAACTGATAGACACACAGGAATGCAACATCTTTGATTCAGATGATGAAGAAAACAGCAATGTGAGTACATATTTGACTCACTGAAATGCGTGAGGAGGAAAAATGGCCACTCAACCAAATGGAATGATCCAGTGTTAAAAGTAGGTCTGAAACGACAGTGAAGGTCTCGGCACGGGTGAAATGTGTTGGACAGATGCCAACACTGCCATTCGGTGTCACAAATTGTAACAGAAAAAATGCTATAAACCATTGTGAAAGACACAAAGACTGAAATGCATGTAAAACATTCCATGTGCACCAATAGCAATGTTTAAAAATATATTTGTTGTATGACACCCTACTAGCTGAACTGAAACCATCCCTTGGTCTACTGTACTTAGCACAGATTTCTTATGGTGATCACAGGAATGTAAAAGACTTTACGGAAAAGCAATGAGTCAAAAATAGGAGACAAAACTTTATACCTTGTAGATGTGAAGGCTTTTTAGTCTTTCAGTTTAGACATTTACCCTAGAACTCAGCCATCAGGGCCTTATTTGTGCAGTAATAAATTGAATTTTGCTGCAAACAGACTCGTTGCTCCCTTCTCCCAAACTAATCAGGATGTAACATTATACAACTGGTCTCCCAGATTCCAGTTTATGTTATATTTTTTAACAGAGCACAGGTTGGCCAGCACAGAAACTGTACACAGGAGCAAGGCAGAAATTCCAAACAAGATATTGCAATTTCAAAACAAAGAATTATATAGTACAATCTTTGAATCTTGGCCTCGTATATGGTAAGGAAAATCAAACTGCTACTGCTGATGTCAACACTATAAACATGATAGAAATACTGGTAGGGAAACCTTGGCAAAACAGAAGCCCAAGGTAGAAGCTTTCAATAAAACTGAGCACAGAGTAGATGTTGTCAGGGAGTCATGGAGCAACTGTGATGTCACTCAAAACACAAAGCATTGGTCAGTGACTGTGTGTTACTCAGTCCTAAACATATGTGGCATAGTTTGATAGTTTACAAAAATTTTAAAAAGTGCAAAACGTCATGGAGAAGTTTTCTTAGAGGATTGGGACTGGAGCTCACTTACAGCAGAGGAAAAACAAAATGTTTCTGCCCAGGGAACTGCACGAAAAATTGTAGCGCACACTGGTGAGCTGACAGGTGAGCAGGCAGGCACAGCAGCTTCCAGACCCAGGACAAAGGAAAACAAAGAAGGTTTCAACTGTGCCCTACAAGAAAGAATAGGAAACCAAACATATGCACTATCTGTAAGGATCACGCCTCCGCCGTCCTGTGCAAAGACCGCCCTGGGGACAGCTGAGGCAAAGCCTGGCTTTGCGGTAGGGTTCTACTGGTATTTTCACTGCAGTTCATATGGGAATGTATCTCCAGTGTTGTCTTTTAGGTTTTGTCAGTAAGCACATAGCTGATGTGACAATGTTAATGGTATTCTAAATGCACAGTACATACCAGGAACGCAGTAATTTATTTTATTGATATTTTATGTCCCTGTTAACTACACATGGTACAATATAATAAGAACCTCCTGACAAAACAGCAAGACCACTGAGAGACCAAGTATATCCTATAGGAAAGTGAAAGACCTGTGCTATCAGCGTAAGGGACACGTGTGTGTAATGTGTACAGATACGTTGTCACGTGTACAGAGAGCCTCAGATAACTGAAATAGAGAGCTGTGGGTATTTTCACTATAGCTCATATAGCAATTTATTTCCAATGTTGTATTTTGGACTTTATACACCAAAAACCAGTCGTTGAAAATTCTAATGCTTTTTATAAGCACTCAATATTAAAAACTCAGTATTTTATTTTATTTTTGTGATTTTCCCTGCTAAGTATTCATTGTTTAATATAATAAAACTCATAAAATTTAAATTAATAATTCACCAATAGAACTATTCTAAGGAATAAAGGGGTCTGACCGAGCTACATGTGTGCGCTTTGATGATAAAATTAGTCTCACGCACAAATCTCCTCTAGAAAGGGGGGCATCTGAGCTAGAGGAGCGGGCATAGGAAACAGCTGGCATCAGATATTTTATTTTCCGAGCTGGGAACTTTCAGTGTATCCAGCATGAGACTGAAGAGCCAGCAGTACACACGGGAGGAAGGGTAAGGAGAGAGAGAGAGGGACAGGCGGGGAGGTGGACAGACGCCCAGGTGCTGGCACCTTGGTAAAATAGGTTCCTACTTTACGCACAAACAGATAATTGGTTTATTTAGCAACCTATGTATCCCCCAAAAATACTTTTTTCCTCTTTCTTGCATTTCCTTTATTATTTAATCTACTAGTGGTGACTTTGCTTTAAAAGATTGTTCTATTTCAGAGCTAGGATTGATTATCAGTCTGTTTCAGCCAAGGACAGACACTGAACACTGTAACCCCCATTTAACATGTCACTAATTTGGCAAAAAGGGCTTATTTTTAATGGACTGGAAGAAAAATACTATTGTGTGTATATGTGTTTCAAAAAGCCAATGTTTTTATGCTCCTTTAGAAAACAGTGTCACAAATTTCAAAATTATAATATACACTGTCAGAACAAGCTAGAAGATCAGAGGCACCTGGTTCAACCCCCTCCTTTTATAGAAAGAAAAAAAATTTAAAACCTAGCGTCTTCCAGGCTTTTAACAAGCCGGTGAGAGAGCCAAGAGTGTCCACACTCTGACTGTCCCAGCCAGTCCGCTTAGGCTCCTTTATGGACCAAGCGGTGTCTCTCAGAGGCGCCTGTGCAGCCTTCAGCCATGAAAGCTCATGAATGCTTGGAACCCTGAGACCCCTTTGTCAGATTCCTGGACCCATCAGGTGCCAGTGACACATAGCAAGAAGGTTTTGCTGGCGGAACTCATATTGAAATCCAAAAGGTCAAGTGTCTTGACCACCCATGGCGCCTGAGAGGAGGAAACTACACTTGATCTTAGCCAAAGGGCAAAGAAGCCATGAGCAGAGCAAACTAAGAAGAGAGAGTCACACAGGCTTCCGCCACCCCCCGATGAGGAAAGTGAGATGAAATAAGAAAACACACAGCTGCTGGAGGAAGGCTTCTCCTCCCAGGGCTGCATTCTGCAACCCAAATCCTGTGCGAATCTATAAAGCACTGGAGATGTAGCGAGGCCTCCAGCCCGATCAATAAATAAACTGTGGAAGTGAGGGCCTGAGGTCTCACTGCAGTTTTCCAGGACCTATTAAAAGTGTGTTCAGTTCCCTTTGGAACTGCAAGCCTTTCTCTCCTAGCTCTGCCAAGGGGTTTTATTTTATTTGTTCTGCATTTTGGATGGTCTCTGCTGGCCGTGGGCCGGACCTGATTATGTCATTCCCTTGGCCCTGTCCCCCAGCTCTGCGGTTGGAGCCCAGTGGCGGTGGATTCCACGCCTGCCGCCCCAGTGGGAGGGAAGGGGCCCTTCTCAGCACCCCTGCTCCTTCTCCCCTCTGTGCTCTGGTGCTGGTGATCCCACTGAGGACAGGGACCTCAGGGGATCCAGGGGACTTAGGACCCCTCAGCTCGGCTTTTGCTCCACTGTTTGCTTCAGGGCCAGAGGGGAACCCCAAATCTGGCAGGCACCTTTCAGCCTTCACTTCTGAGTAGAGCATGGCTGCTGTTCAGGATGCAAAATCCAACAGCAAACCGCACACCGATGCTTCCTGCACAGCTCCCGTGCGTCCTGCAGACTGAAAAGCCCAGTCATGAGCTCACAGCAGCTGAGGCTCCGCGGGGCTGCAAGCTTTCCTCGCAGAGCTCTGCCTCCCTGTCTACCCAGCACGAAGGACGAGCTGACCAAACTCCAGCCACCGTTTCTCAACAAAGGCTGAAATCAATGCCAGGTACGTCCACGAGGGCATGGCAATGTTTTGCCCTCACCAATCTCCAGAATGCTGCAGTGCTAATGCCAAAAGGACGCCCTGTGATTGGCGAAGTTCTCTTTGAAACAGAACCTAATTACAGCAATTTTCAGCAGAGTCCTGAAAGTCATGGCAGGTTGGCTTCTGTGGGTTCCCGGCGATGAGCAGGGAGAGGCGCCTGCGCAGGATGGCAGGTGCCCAGCAGCCCCGTAGAGCTTCATGGGCTGCTTCTCATGTGGTGACACCTACTCTCCTCCCTACCCCATGGGATGGAAATTGTGCTGCTGTTTCTTTCCCAAGGTAGATCCAGGGATATCCAGGCTCTCTGTGAACTGAAAAGATGGACAGGAGGCCCTGACTCCAGCTCTATGGACCCAAGCGTATGGGGTCAGCGTGCCATGGGGCTGCAGGCCCGCGCTGCTCCCTGGGGCTCTCTTCCCCCACACACTGGCTGATCGGAAGGCTCGGCCCCCGGGACCGGCTCCTCGTCTGTATGAGCATGCAGAATCACACTGAGGACTGTAGTTTTTATAAATAATTGTTTCTAATTCTCGCTGTGGCTCTAACAGCCGCTCATCGTGAGGACCCTATAAGTCTTATTACAGGGTCCGTTTATGCTGTCACGGAATAATGCGAAGAACCAAGGGCTGGAGCACAGGTCTGAGTCATCCAGAAATGGGAGGTGCAGTGTGACTGTAGGGACAGAGGAACCTCCAGGGTCCTCATGCACTCTGGACACACAGCAGGGAGGGAGAGCGGGGCTGCAGGGAGAGCAAGGAAGACATCAAGGCCTGGACAGAGAGCAGCAGCCATCCCAGAGCCCTGCCCCAACCCAGGGCGTCACGCCAGTCCCAGTCTTCAAGGTGGCAGAGAGCAGCTGACAGAGTGTAGAATCAGCCTCGGGCTGCTGGATCTTCCTCTGCTGGCTTCGGTGACCTCCTGAGGAGCCAAGCTGGTGCAGACACCACAGGTACTGCACAGATGCGGGGACACCTGCGAAAGACAGGGATGCTCTGTCGCCTCTGCCTCCTCCTGGGCGTCAGTTCTGAAAATCCATCAAAAGCAAGGATAATCAACTTGGCTTGGTGTTAAATACCAACACTTTTATAACAACGAGCTCGCTGTTTTCTAGTTATTTATGGATTTTTTTACTCTTTAAAGATGAATTCTGGTATCAGACAAGAGACAAAATAGCATAAAAATTTTAGAGGGAGAAGTACGCAGATGGTTCAATTTTGCTGACCACCAAGTCATGAGACCTTGGGGACGAAGTCGGCACCCTCAGGTCTTGCTTTCTGGGCAGCCATGTGGTGGGATCACAGCTCCCAGCCCCAGGTCTTGCTTTCTGGGCAGCCATGTGGTGGGATCACAGCTCCCAGCCCGGGGGGCAGGGAGGGAGGAATGGAGGGAGGGAGGGAGGGAGGGAGGGAGGGTGTCGGGTCAGACAACACAAAACTGTACCCAGTGCATGGTCGCCAATCAATAAGCAGGGGCTGTTGTTACTGTCTTATTCTGCAGCACCTCTGTTTTGTAGGCGTGGGGGAGAGTTGACGGCACATTCACAGTTATTGTGGACTGTATTTCCTATTGTCCTTCCATTTTTCCTATTCTCATGGGTGCAGTAGCTGTTGGAAGAATCCATAAAACTTCAGTGATGCCAATGAAGACAGACCGAATCCAGATCAAATGAGCACAGGATGTAGAGTTTAAGAGCCCAAGGCCTTCTAGCCTCACTCACTACATTCCATGCAAGTGACCTGTCCGGCTATTGCCTCAACAGGGTAACCAGCCAGACCGACTGAAGATGGAGGCTGCACAGCCGCTTCTTTTGTGCCGCCCAGGCATCTGGGTGTGGTCAGATTGTGAAGGTGGGAAGAAGATTCCCCCCTCCTGTTCCCTTATGACATATTTGCTTCCTGCTTGGTGGTCAGATGGGTGAGACCAAAACAAGACTGGCTTAGGCCCACTGGGAGCAGACGGCTGCCTGAGCGGTTGGAGAGACAGCCGGGCACTCCCAGCCAGGAAGACCCCAGGACTCTCCATCCTGTGTGATGGGCAGCACAGGTGTAAATATTTTGCATGTGCTCACTATTGAGAATATTGAATTATGTCCCCCACTGTTCCTATAGCCGCCCCCCCCTTTCTTCCTGCTGAGCTCACAGTGTGTGGGCTGATGTGGCCGTCAAATAACTAACGGGGGCTGAGGGGACAACTCAGGGTCTCCGGACTCGGTCTGAGTACACAAGACTGTAGATTCAGCTCAGCACCACACGCACGCATGTGCGCGCGCGCGCGCGCACACACACACACACACACACACACACACCGAGGGCCCTGGGGATGTGGCCTCCTCACGGGCTGCACCCTGTTTCTGCTTTCTCTCAGCTGCCTGGGTTATGTTACCCTAATCCATTAACCTTCAAAAAGTTTCCAGCAAATTCGAAAGAGGAAAAAGACTCAAATCCTATTAGATGACAAACGGCTGAAAAAGCAATGTTGGGGACACTGGCCGTGCCTCTGCTGGGGTAGGGTGAACCCCAGTGATGGTGGCGGCTGGCTCGCACCAGGAGCTCACCATGCTGTGACTCTCAGTCAGTAACAGCCCATCCAGACCGCCAGTGGGGCCTGTGCTGTGACAGCGACCGTTTTATACACGAGCAGACAAGGGTTAAACAGCTGGCCCGTCCTGGACCGGTGAGGGAGATTCAACCCCTTCTCCTGGGCTGGGATGCAGATCACCCTGAAGACCTTGGGGTCAGTAACCAGTGCCCGAAAGCAGGGGGCGGGGGAGGGGAAGCAGGGGCGGAGCGGGGAGGGGGAGGGAGACAGTGAAGCAGAGGAAGGAGGAGACGGGCCGTCTTCCCCAGAATCGCGGAACAAATTGAGTTCATGAACAGAGGTACCGCTGTACCCGTGTCGTGAACAGAGGTACCGCTGTACCCGCGTGTCCAACAGTTTCATCCGTTTTATCTCCTAGCAAGTTAAGGTTTTCCATTTTAGCATTTAGTTCTTTGATCCGTATTGATTTTCGTTTCATGCACAGTGAGCGCTCCGGGCCAGACTCGGTCTTCTGCCTGTGGCCAGCCCGTGCCCCGCATAATGCAGCTGAATAAACCAGGGGCTGCTTCTGCATCTTCTACTCTGTGCCACTGATCCACATCTCTGCTTTTGTGCCAGTACCATGCTGTTTTTATCACTGTAGCTTTATGATATAACTTAAAGCACAGGGTTGTGACGCCCCCTGCTTTACTCTTGTTCCCCAGGGTTGCTTTTGCTATTCTGGGCCCCTTCTGGCTCCATGTGATGTTCGGATTGTTCTTTCTAACCCTATGAGGAATGCCGTTGGTGCTTTGACTGGAAGTGTATTAAAGATGTGTACGAGTCTTGGAAGTATGGACATTTCTACAATATTGGTTCTCCCTGTCCAGACATGGAGATTTCTTCCCATTTTCTGGTCTTCTTCAATTTCCTTTTCCAGAACACTTAAGTCTTTAATGTTTCCTGACGCTCTTGTGAATGGTATTATTTTCATAGTTTCTTTCTCAGTTAGTTCATGATTGGTGTGCAGGAATGTTATTGATTGTTGTATGCTGGTTTTGTATCCTGCTGCACTTCTGAATTTGGTTATTTGTTCTAGGAGTCTTAGGTGGAATTTTTGTGTCTCCTATTTAGAGGACAGTGTCATCTGAAAATGATGGTAACTCGGCCCCTTCCTTATCTGTACACATCACATCTGTTTCTTTTTGTTGCCTAATTATTTTGCCTAATATTTCTGTTCAATATTTCTGTATTGAACAGAAGTTGTGATAGTAGGCATCCTTGTGTTGTTCTTGGTTTAGAGGAAATTCTTTCAGTTGTTTTTTTTTTACCATTTTAATATGATTTTGGCAGTAGATATTTTATAAATAGCTTTTTTCAGATTGGGATATGATCTTTCTATTCCTATTTTCTTCAGTTTGTTTTTATTCTAGCCTACAGAATTCTCTTTACTAGTTCTTAAAGGTTAAGTCTGCTACTGAAGAAATCTCAATTTTCATTTATCCAGGAGCATTTTCACGTCTTCTTCATTAGGAAAGCTAGTTCTTCTAGACATAGACTTCTGGGTTGGCAGTCTTGGTCCTTCAGTACTTAACATATGTCACATCCAGTGTGCTGGTCACTATTTTGCCTTTGTGCAAAACCTTAGCTTAAATACACCTAGAGGAGGAAAGTTTTATCTTGACTTACAGTTGTGGGGGTTTGGTGCATGGTCTATGGCTCCCTTGTTTTTAGGCCTGATCAGGGGCAGAAACATCATGGCAGAAGCATGTGGAGAGGAAGGATGTTCACCTTGTGGCAGCCAAGAAACAGCAAGATAGATGGAAAGAGAAAGTGCAGAGATAGGATGCAGCCCCAGGTCATGATAGCTCCTGCACGTAGGATTTCACTACCTCCTCATAATTTCATCAGATTATGATTGCATTAATAGACAAATCTAATAATAAAGTTAGAGCTTCCATGACCCAATCCCTTTGCCCCCAAAGCCCATCATGAACTGAATGTTCAACATGGTGGGTTTTTGAGGGAGGGACATTTCAAACCCAAGCCATAATGCAAAGATTTCTTGGAGGCAACAAATTGTTAACCTTACTGATGACTTTTATGTGATTAATTTATTTTCCCTTTTGAAATTTTGTCTTTACTTAGATAGTTTGATTATGATTTGTGTAAATGCGCATCTCTGCGTTTTCTTCCTTGGAGTTTTTAAGATAATAGATCATTGTTAGCCATCGAGTTTAGGAAGCTGACGGGCATTCTCTGTCCAATTTTATCTTCAATCCTGTCTCTCTCTTAAGATTCCCGTTCTGATTGAATTGGTACATTGGATGATGTCTACCAGACCTCTGAAGTTCTGATCCTTTTTCTTTAATTTCTGTTGCTCAGTCCAGATAAGCTCAGCCTGGCGAGGAATTCTGATTGACACCCTTGCTTCTTTCGACACGTTTTCCCTGAGGTTGCTGTAGGAGCTGATTTTAAGTCTCTGCGTTGTAACCCTAATGCGCTTACTACCTCAAGGTTTGTTTCTGCAGAAAGTTTCTGTGTGCGCGGAACACACTTCCCTGGTCCCTTCTATGTCTTTGTTTTGAAACTTCAAGATTTTAAACACTATAACATGGCACCCGTGAGACTTTCCTTTCCTTTCCAGAGTGTCTTTTGTCACTTATCCTCACTATTGTCTTTGCTATTTGTTTTCCTGAACTAATTCCACAAAGCCGTGTGCAGCATTGCTCTCGGCCACTACAGGACTGCTTCCTCTGCGGAGTGCTGGCCTGATGAGACAAAGATGCCCACGGATGCCTGGACTCCCCAGGCCCTGAGCGGGCTCTGCCAGATGGCTCATCTCTGCCTTGGCCTTCGCTGCTGGAGAGCGCAGAGCTGCAAGAAAAGCCGGAGATACAGCAGCGCTTCTGGTCTCTCCTGGACGTGCAAACAGCCTCCTGCCCTGACAGCTGGCGGGCCTGCAGTGCTGGGTGGACAGCGTCTCTCAGGCCGTGTCTGCCTGGAGCCTCGGAATGTGTCCTGGTTTGGAAATATGGTCTTTGCAGGTGCAGTTAGTTAAGATGGTGTCATCTTGGATTTGAGCTCCTGAGTTGAATGATGGGTGTCTCTATCAGAGTGTCACATAAATCACAGAGAGGCCTCAAGGGAGGAAGCTTCTTCCTGTGACAGGGTGGCCAGTGGAGCGGTGTAGCCAGCAGGGGGCGGGCAGCACTGACTGACAGTTCCGGGCACTGGCAGAGGCTCCCACGGCACCCCCAGAGTGAGGAACCTTGTACCTCAGACTTCCAGCCTCCAAAATCGAGAGACATGGCTGACGTAAATGTGTCACAGCACATACGCCCGCTGTGGATGTCCCACTCCCAAGACTTCCCTGTCACCCATGTGGTCTTCAGCCAGGACTCTGGAAGCTGTGATACTACACAGCTGCCTCTGGCCATGGTGGACAAGTGCTTCAGGGGAAATGTTCGTTCACAGCCACAAAGGCAAAGCAAGGTACACCAGTGGCAAGCTTTGGGTGGGGTCCCCGACAGGTTGGATAATGACAGCTCTCTGGGGACAAGGCTTTGGAGTCATCCAAACTTGTGCTCCCTTGCTCTGGCCACTGCCCAGCCGCTGGGTTCACAGTGGATGTGACTGATACCAAGATACCACAGAAATGAGGACCAGCAGATGTGAGTCGGGCGAGCTGAAATACCACAAAGCTCAGCTTTCTTACCAAGACTTGTCTAGTATTTATGGAATAAATACTCCTCAGATTGCTGCAGTCCTTTGGTTAATTTCCAGTCCTGAGAGGATCAGTTTTGAGAACCTTTGCCAGTGTTCCCCTTGCTTTCGGGGAGTAGATTTTCTGAGACCCTACCCTGCCGTGGCAGGAGTGTGCGCTCCAGAGCTTTCAGAATTACTCACTGGTGTTTGCCTGGGGTTTGCCTGTCTGTTGGTGGTGCTGGGGTGGAGCCCAGGACCTCATGCCCACGAGGCGAGCGCCCCACCACCGAGCTGCTCCCCACCCCAGCACCGTGGCTTCAGCAGTTTCACTCAGAAGTGTATCTACCTCAACCAGAAGTGAAGTTCTTTAAATGTATGAAAGGTGGTGCTTTTTTGTTTACTTTTATACCAAAAGTGATAGCTAGGAGGCAAATGCAGTGTATGAGTCACTCTTTCCTCTGATACGTGAAAGCATGAATGAGTGAGCACATGACTGAAGGAGAGAAAAGGTAAGTGCTAGGAGATCCATGCGCACAGGCTCTGGAAATGTCACTTGAAAGCTGGCCGCCAGTGGAGCACGCCAGTCATTCACTTCCTCTGAAGAGGTCAAGTAGCTTCTTAGCCCTTCATCTTTCGCCATTAGCCCCGTCTACATCTCGAGCAGGATGCGCCATATGCCCGGCTTGGGCGGCGACTCTCAGTGAGCGGTGGACGGCACTTTAGGAAAGCTTGCTCGGCAATAATAAAGCTGGTCACGTCAGGCTCAGTGGAAGTGGGAGCAGATGGCTTGGGGGCTACTGTGTGACCAGACAAAGGAGGATGCCAGCTGTGCTGACCTCCTGCCCCTGCTGCAGCCGCCCCCGGCCCATCATCCGTCCAGTTGGCTTCCAGTTCCAGCTTCCTGTCCCACAGCTCCAGCCCAGCGATGTGGAAAGCAGAGCTGGGACAGTGTGTTCTACAGCCCTGCTCTTCTCAGGATGGGGGCTGCTGTAGTCAGGGCTGTGCAGAGAACAATTCGAATCGGGACGTGGAGTTTGTAATATTATTTTATGATGGTCACCCAGGGTTAAACAAGAAAATGCAGGAAATCTGTCCACATCACTAAAGACATAGAATATTCAGCCGAGGGCCTGAATCCCACAGCAATGTCCCACATGAGTCCAAATGAAGTCCCAGTGTTCACGACAATGCCTCCCACGAGTCCAACAGGAGGTCTAGAGCCCACAAGAAGGACTCACACCAGTCTCTTTTACGGATCCGTCTGGGAAGGCCCAAAGGTCAGCGGTGGAAGCCAGAAAGTCTGTGCCAGCAGGGTGAAGGAGCTGTGCTGGTAGGTTGAGGTTTCTGTGCTGGAGCCTAGAAGTCACGCTCACAACAAAGACCAGGGCTGTCCTGAAAACCACCGCAGCCATCCTCAGTGACACGGAGGCCCCGAGCTCTTCTGAGGACAAGCACAGTCGAGTACATGCCAGGAAGCCAGAGTGATGAGTTCATCCTGGAGACCAAGCAGCACATCTTCCCCTCCAGAGCCAGAAAGCAACGCTCGATGTGAAGACCAGAGCTCCTGCAGGAGAACCAACGGCTCAAACAGCAACACGTAGGGGAACCCACAACGCCTCAACACCTTAATGCAACTAATGTGAATAGCTTCTCCTTCTCCACGTCTCCATTTATGCTGGCAACTTTCCTCAGGTGGAACATCTACGCCCAGCGCCATGCTGATGGAATCCAGCAGGCGTTAAGTTGGCCACCAGTTGTCAATCCGTAACAGGGGTGGAGAGGCTTTGGCTTTACTTCCTCCTGCTCGATTTAGTGTAGCATGGTAGGAGCTCCACTTGTAGCTCCCACCTCTGAAAAACAGCAGCTCTCATAGACAGTTTGACACTTAGGCTACGTGACTTTGTTTTTTATTAATATTTTTAAAACTAAAATTTGTTGGCATGTAAGCTGTACCCTAAGGCACCCACTTCAGTCAGACAGTTTATGACATTTAGGTGACTGTTCGGAACCACCCTCACCTCCTCTCACACGGAAAGTTCCTGCCGTCGCCCATTTGCTCACTTACAGCTCTCTGTGCCCAAATTCCTCTCCCCAAACTCCAACTACAGGCAGTTGTTGATTTTTCTGCCAACACAGATTCATTTTGTCATTTTTAGAGTCATATACAAATGGAATCATGCCATGCACACTCTAACTTGACTGCTTTTCCCCAGTATAAGGTCTTTGAGACTCAACTGTGTTCTCGTGAACATCTGTGACAGTCTTTTTGATGCTGCTTGGAATTGCACTGTCTGAATACAGCACAGTTCATAACTCAACCCCTCTTCACTGGCGTGGCTGTAATGAAGGAATCCGCGATGCATGTCTCCATAGCTGTCTCTGTGCAGAGCTGCTCTCATTTTTCTTAGATAAATGCCAAGGAACATACTCACGGAGTCAGCAGGTAGTTAGACAGTCAACTGTTCAAGGAAATGCCCATTTCCCGAGGTTCTTCCGCCACTTTCCACCCCAGCACCAACACACCAATGACGTAAATTGTCCCCGATTCTCATCAACGCTGGGTATTGCCCATCTGTCTTGTGTTAGCCATTTGCAGGGCTGTGCGGAAACACCTGTCATGGTTTGCAGCCCCCTTTTGTCCCTTGAGTCCCATATGCTAAAGGCTCAAGCACTACCCTGTGGCACTGTGGGGCAGTAGTGAAACTGCAGCGGGCAGGGCTGAGAAGGAGGAAGTAAGGTAACAGGGACATGGCTTTCCCGGGATGTCACAGCCCTGACCCATCTCCCCTCTCTGTTTCATTGTTGAACTTCCAGAGTTCTTTACATATTCTAGATAGGAGATATCCATTACATAGGTACAGTGGATATTTTCTCCCAGTCTAAGGTGTGACTTTTTCTTTTGTAAGCTGCATTTTTTAAAAGTTAGTTTTTTATTTGTATGAAGTCCTACTTATCAGGTCGAGCTCATTCTCCTCTAGCAATATTATTTTAGCCCTCAGGCCTACTATCTACCTTGTGTTAATTTTGTACATATTTCAAATGGGCGTAAGGTTTTTTCCACTCTCTCAACATGGATAGGCAGCTCCTGTTGAAAAGCCTGGCTTCCTGTTTGTGTGTCTTTTTTGAGACGGGGTCTCACTGTGCAGTTCAGGCTGGCCTTGAGCTCAGTGCTTAGCCCAGCTTGGTCTCGAACTTGCCACAACCTTGCCTCAGCGCCCAAGTACTGGGATTACAAGTGTGCGCCACCATGCCCGGCTAAAAGTCTGTATCTTTCCCATCAAATTGCCTTTGACTCTTTGTCAAATATCAGTTGCCACCAACAGTGCACCAGTTTCTTTCCTTTTCTGATAGTCATTCTAACAGCTGGGGGGGGAGTTATTTCCCTGAAGGGTCAAGTGCTCCTCTGAAGGCCGTGACAATGGCCGGGTGTCAGGCCTGCCGGCTGTCTGTATTCCTTCTTTTGAGAAATGTCTCAGAAGAATGATGGTCTGACTTTTGCAACAAAATGGATGGAACCAGAGGTCGTGACAACACCGAGCTAAATTAAATAAGCCAGACACGCAGAAGAGCGCCACACACCCTCGCTCACACAGGGATGTGGAAAGCGAAGCGGCCCTGGGTGCAGAACATCGAGGCCTGGACCCTGGGATGGGCGTGGGGGGGGTGCGGGCTGGACTCGATCTGTGCGCTGTGTGTGGGCGCAGGAAGAGCCCCCGGAGCCCCATCCCATGGAATCAGTGCGCACCGAAGCAAGCCCGATCGCCCAGTTCTGCCGGCCTGCAAAGGGTCTGCAGCCTTGCTGGGCTGGCGCTGCACTCTGGCTGCTGGGCAGTGGAAACCTTCTGCCCTTAGAAACCCTCCCAGGTCCCAGCAGACGCGCTTCAGTGCCTGCTCTCGTCCCAGTGCACAGCCTGGTCCTGAGCAAGCTCAGCGCCACATCTGGGCAGCCGCTCCCAGATTCCTGGTGCATTTGGAGTGATTTTCCCTTCAACTTCCCTCCTGGCTGAAGCTCAGCCCTTCCATTGCAAGCTGCCTTGACCCCTTGAGTCTCCATTTAGGTCTCCTCAGCCGGGGAGCATGCCAGGCCCTGTGTGGTTCCCCCCACGGCTGGTCTTGCAGCAGGACTCACACATTCGGCCTGCACTCCCTAGCTGGGCTACCTGCCCAGAGCGGCCTTGGGACCTGCTGTTCTGGGGACCAGGTGGGGAGCCAGTCCGGAGTCAGCTGGTCCATGTGTCCTCCCAGGGAAGAGTGCTGGCCACGGAGGGTCGGGGGTGCTTTCCTGTTTCCACGCCCTCAAGGTTTTCAAGGCCACCTCAGGACCACCTGAGCCGGCAGGGGACTGAGTGGTGCTCACCTCTTACAAACGGAAGAGGAGTAGCTCTGGGGAGATGCAGGTCAGCAGCTTTGCTTACATTCTCCGACGCTGCAAACCTAGAGCCCCTGCTCTCCTCTCTCCAACGGGATCCGTCTACTCTGCAGAGCAAAAGGGCTCTGTGTCCCTCTGTCCTCTGTCTCTGTGTCCATCCTGCCTCTCTGTAGGGAAACTGGACACAGGCGCTGTCCTGTAGCAGCCTCCACAGTCCTGTGCTGGGCTCCTCACCAAGAGTCAGGGAATTAGCACCACTAGGTGTGTGACCCGAGGGAGGCACAGCCTGTGGCTAAACGCCACCCTGCCGGGAAGGTTCTTGGCTATGCAGACTAACTCAGCTGTTTCCACTCCTGAGACTGGTGCTCCTGGCAGAATAAGGAGATAAGGAAACACAGAGAGGATTTTCAAACACATTTTCTCCTGACAGCAAGCACAATGCATGCTCATTTTTAAAATCTGTGAAATAAAAACTGAAAATTGCAAAAGACTAAATATTCACATGTTTTTGACAGTGATACATCAAGAAGATAAAGACAGACAGAGAAAGAGGGAAAGAAACTAAGAAGGAAGAAACTGCATTCGTTCTTCGTTTTGCTCCTATCGTGAGCAATTTCCCTGCTGCTAACTACTCCTTAGCGATTCGCTGAACTCCTTCGGCTTATTTCAAGTTCAGTTCATTAGAAACAATGTTTGTCGCACATAATTTCTTGACTATCTCTCTGACTAAATCATATCCTTGGGGTACAATCACAGAGGCCAAAATTCTGGGTCAAATGACATGGATTTCTTAAGGAGTCTGGGACTTCCAAATTATTTGACAAATTTCAGAAGTTTCTCTTACTTCTAGAAGACTTCACCTCTGGTGTGTGTCTGTGTACGTGGAGGAGCTGTTTGTCTGAAACGAGCTCAGGCTATTCAGTTCATGCTGGCCTGAGAATGAGGTCCACTTGCCTCAGCCTCCTGCGTGCTGGCCTGAGAATGCGGTCCGCTTGCCTCAGCCTCCTGCGTGCTGGCCTGAGAATGCGGTCCGCTTGCCTCAGCCTCCTGCGTGCTGGCCTGAGAATGCGGTCCTCTTGCCTCAGCCTCCTGCGTGCTGGCCTGAGAATTCGGTCCGCTTGCCTCAGCCTCCTGCGTGCTGGCCTGAGAATGCAGTCCGCTTGCCTCAGCCTCCTGCGTGCTGGGATTACAGGTGGGAACCTCTGAGGTCACAGCTCCCTCAGGACTTCAAATAGTCTGCACTTTTTACTCCAGGAGAAAAAGAGCGCTGTCTTTGTTTGCTTGTTCCTTCTTTTTCTTCTGTCTTTCTTCCTTTGTTGCGTTGTTTCCAACCGCAGAATATTACTAGAGTCACACATTTAGGCCAAAGTCACCTATGTTCCTCTGTGATGAATATGCGGAATTACGGATCTCATAGGAAACGCGATTTAAGAATGGGTTAATTTGGAGACGCTCTGCTAGGGTTGGAAGTTAAGACCCCAGGTCAGCTGCCTGTGCTGTCCCCATCTTGCCTCTGGCTGGCTCTTCCTGGGGACTCAGAACAAACACCAGCAGTAGGCAGAGCCAGAGAAGGGGGAGCACCGGACGCTTCTCAGCCAGCGGGGAGGGGGTTGGGCGCCGCCTTCCCTCCCCACAACCCACCCCGACGCAGGCCAAGGGAGGCCGAGGGAGGCCGAGGGAGGCCGAGGGAGGCCGCACCGCTGGAGACCGCACCGGCTGCCCACGCTCATGGCACTTCCCGTGTGCCCAGAGCTGAGCCGGAACGTGGGAAACGGGGCCGCGGGGGACTGAGCCTGGGGCCGGGGCTCCGAGGACAGAATGGAGCCAGAGCACCACCACCGCCTCCTCTGCACAGCCGGCTGGGTACGCGCAAGCAGGGAAGGGCCGGCCATGGGGCAGCAGCCTGGGGCTGGGGCTGGACAGAGGGTTGAGAGAGTCGGCAGAGGAAGTCCTGCTCCCCTGTCACCGACGGTGACCTCTCCAAGCCCCACCCCCCGTCTGATTACCAGGGGGACCTTAACCCCAGGATGGACACTGTGGTTGCCAAGGTGCCCTTATCACAATGAGGGGAGGGGACCACAGCCTGTGTGGGTGTCGTCAGGCTGCGCTGGCAGTGCCAGCGGCAGAGCAGATCAACAGGGTAGCTGGAAATGCAAACTTCGCTTGGGCCGTAGGAAAATAAGCCAGCTGTGGCCATTCACCTGTGCTGCCCCGCCTTCGGTCTGACTCCTGTGCCTACGACGCACTCCAGGTTCCTGGACCTCTTCATTGTTGTTGCTTTATTTTATTTTTAGTCCTGGGTATTGAATCCAGGGTCTTCACATCGAGCTACACCCCAATCCCCTATTTATGTGTTTGCTATTTTTAGACAAGGTCTCCTGAAGCTGCCCAGGTTGGTCCTGGTCCTGCGATCCTCCTGCCTCAGCCTCCTAAGTAGCTGGGAGCGCAGGTCCCAAGAACTGCCGCCCACCTCTATGACCTGGGGCAGCTCTACAAGCCAGGCCGGTGGCCCATGGTTGTCCTGGCTATAGTGGGTCACCCAAGCCAGCAGGAGGCCTAATGGGGAGCTCACTCAGGACGGACAGTTGATTCACGTCGTTGAAAGGGGAGCCGTGGAATAAATCTCCCGAGCCCGGTATTCCTCTCCTGCCCTTTCCCACCCTGAGACTTTGATACTCTTGTCAAAAAAAATTTTTTTTAAAAACCCTGAAAACACAAATCCTACAGCGCTATCATCAATGTAACTAACTTTAATCTGAAGTCGACCTCTCTGTCTCCGTCCCTGAGAATGAGTGAGATTCAGCGGTTTCTCGTTAAAATTCTAGGCAATTTCTTGAGATTTCAGAGGATGTTTTCAACTGTCCAGTGGCCTTTTAAAACCTACTCTCTGTAGTAGATAGAAAGCCTCAAATGAAGGAAGCCAACACTTGAAGGAAAGTCTTCTGCTAGAGTTACTGGGCTGGGTGTGGAGGCACACACCTGTAATCCCAGCACTCAGGAGGCTGAGGCAGAAGGATCGTGTGATTTCGAGGCCAGCCTGGGCTACAAAGTGAGTTCAAGGCCAGCCTGAACTGCATGGGGAAATTCTGTCTCACAAAGATTAATTTAGAAAAGTTACTGTACCCTAGCAGGACCTCAGAGGAAGCAGCGTGTGTGGGCTGGCTTGCCCTCGGCAGTCTGTGGAAACGGCCAGCTTTCCCCAGCATGGAGAGCTGCCCTCTCAAGGGTCCCTCCCCTCCCCAGGAGGGCTCCTGGGGACACGTGGCCCAGGGTTCCCAGCCAGGACTGTGTGGCCAGAGGCTCAGGAGCAATGGACGACACCAAGGGAAATCGAAAGAGCACTGGTCAGGATCTCAGAACGGTGAGTGGGCCTAACAAGGGTCACAGTATTTCCCTCCCACGCTTTCCCATTCCCCCCTTCCCTCTTCCGCAGCGCTTTCCTGCCGGGGCTGTGAGACGGAGGACGGGGTCCTGGAGACCATCACAGGCGTAGCTCACGGCGCTAGTCCTGCGAAAGACGCCTGGGGCCACTCACAGTTGTCCTTCGTGTCTAACAATAAATCATATTTCCATAAACAGAGCACGCTTTCCCAGGCAGGCGTGTCATACAGTTAGCACAAGTGCACTGCAAGAGTGGCTGAGGACTCGGCAAGGACTCGGGAGGCTGTGAAGCAGCAAAAGCCTTTACCAAAGGGAGGAGCACCGCTTCAGAGCCTGGGAGCGGGGCCATGGAGATCTGCCCTCCCTGGGCACCACAGTCCTACCTGCTGCTGCCGCCGCTGCCAGGAGCATCCGCTGTGACTGCTGGCCCTTCATGTCGCCCTCCTGAAGTGCTGGGCTTATTCAGCACTTTGTGAAGGCAACAGAAGGGTGTGTTGAAAATAACTAAAAGCACACAATGATTTAAAAAGAGTGCACAAAAGCAAAAGGTACTGGGGGACCCTGGAGGTTCCCCACACTATCCCAAATAGTTGCTCAACCTGTGTAAGAGTCCGATGCTAGGGCATAATCGCAGCTCAAGACAGCGTCTCGGGGCCAGATCCGCCTAGAAGGGACCGTGTAGGTCCTACTCTGCCTAGGGGCTGGGACTGTGCTCCAGCCAGGTAACCGCAGTAGCACGGCCGGTGCTGCCCTCCCTCCCCGCCCCATGCAGAGCGGCTGGTGTTTGGAGCTCGCTCGCTCGGGAGGCAGTGAAGTCTGCCAGGCGGGTCGACTCCAGAGACCCGGGTGTGGCCACGGTGCGCTGTGCTGTCAAGCGGCTGCTAAAGAGCTGAGCCTGGGCCCAGATGAGGGTCACAAGTGACGCTTGAACTGCCTCGGTTGCCCAGTCCAGTGTCTTCCCTCAGGCCCAATGTGCGCTGCAGGAGGGGGCAGGAGACTCGTCCTGTTCCTCCCCAGAGTGAGACCCTAAACCCACAAAGCAAACCCAGGATCCAATCGGACGCAGAGCGTGACTCAAGCAATGCACCCTCCAGGGACAGAGGTGACCTCACACATCCCCCCCCCGAGGGCTTTATTGGCCTTTTGCCAATAAACGTGAGGACACTGGGCTCTTGTGGCCTGGGGGAGCATGGCCAAGGCCCTTACAGAATCCACGTGGCAGCTCCGCTTGCATCTGTGACCTTCCGAGATGGGGAAAGCCCCAGAGACCACTCAGGCCTTGTGAGTTTCACGTGCGCTTTCCATGTTTCCCTCTCTGAGGTCACAGAGACGAGGAAAGCGAAGTAAAGGGCAAAAGGAAAATCCAGAAATTCAAAGGTAGTAGCTTAAAGCAATCACACAAGTGCCACTGTCATGTTTGCCAGGGAACTTGGGATCCTAGGGCAGTGCCTGGGACACAGCAGCACAAAGTAGACATTTATGGAGTGAATGAATGAGATTCACCGTCACTAATCAGGCGGTGAGCTTAGCTCTGTTTAACATTCTCTGGGGAGAAATCATGAGAGAAAAACGAGATCCAAGGTGGAACTCACGCATTCCAGAAGAGGAGGTCTTCGATGCCCAAATGCGGCTTGTTCATGCTGAAGAGCTGCTGCTGCACACCTGAAGGCTGTCGCTGGGACTCAGCACCTGTATGACTAACTGGGCTGCTAACTAAACGCGAACATAGCCCACACTGCCCGGTCACGTCCCCTGTCATTTTGCAACACAAATAACCTACTGTCATCTGCCCTTGCTGTTTTCTTCTCCACAAAGCAGGTGAGAGTCAGCAGCCGGCATGCAGGACCTCCTGGGCTGTCAGGCCAGCTCCACCCCCAGGGCTCGGATCAGGGCCAAGTGCGCCCCAGAGGTGCTTCCACTAGAAGCAGTCCCTGCTATGGTTATGCCTGGGTGGTGAACATCAGGCTGAGGAAAGGATGCTAGGTCAGGGAGGTCCACCCAGATGGACAGATCGACACTCTCCTGTGAGCAGACCAGGTCTCCAGTGAACATGTGAGCCCCAAGACCACAGGGTGTTATGAACCAGCACAGCTGGCCAGCGCCGTCCTCCTGCCCCCAGCACGTGCCGTGGCACCTCTCTCACACATAGGCACAAGTCCACCGTGAGCCCCTCAGCAGAAGCTGAGGCAGCACTGTGCTCTTGGGCCTCCAAAACTGTGAACCAAGATAAACATTTTTTCTTTATAAAGTTCTCTAGCCTAGGGTGTTTTGATGCAATAGCACAAGGCAGACTACAAAATTATCCTACTCCAAACCTTCAGGTCAGCCAAAGGGGGCCTGGAAAATGCTGATAAATCTCATGATGAATGAAGTTTTGGGGGTCACTGGAAAGCCCAGTCATCCTGCTGTGTGCTGATAGGAGCCAGGCCAGGGTGCTAAGAGAGTGCTGAGAGGCTGGGAGGAAGAACTCGCCTCTCACCATGAACCTCTCCATCGAGTGCCATAAGCAAATGGCCCTCCCTCCCTCCTACCAACCACACTGCTCTGTGGAGGCCACTGGGTTTGCCTGGAGATGGCTCCGAGGTGTTAGCAGTGGTCCCGGCTCTGCAGGTCACTTTCACTCAGAGGAATGGCCAGTCCTCACAACCTCCTCACAAACAGGCCTTGATTCTGCTCTTCCCCATCCAGCTGAGGACGCCCCGATCAGCCAGTGTATCCCTGTGGTGGTTTGTACAGTATTTAATGTTTCCCCAAAGTCATGTCCTCGTAGGTGGGGCCTTCTGGAGGTAGCTGGTGTGTGCCAGGATTAAGATGCGACACTGGGATAAAGGGGGCCCCACGGTGGCTGTGAATGCCATCTGCCCTAAGGGACAGGAAGCAGGCTTCTGTGGTCGCTTGCTGCTTGCTGCTTTGTTGCTTTGCTGCCTTCCTGCCTTCTGCTTACCATGAACTGTTCCTGCTTTGCAATGCCCCTCTGCCATGCCACCTTGCCTCGGGGCCAGCTGACTGTGAACTGAAACTTCAACAAACCTTTCCTCCTTCAACTTTGCATGTTGGGTATTTTGTCTCAACATTGAGAAAAATAACTAAGACAGTTTCACATGATGTGTGGTGGTTTGATCAGCAGAATTTGGTTCATTCCATGGGAATTTTACCTTCTTTACACGATGCTGATGTTGAGGGTGACCCAAGAATAGAGGCAATACCAGCTATCCCTGTCCAGATGGCCTTCTTCACCACGGTGACACATGGCTGTGGAGGTGAAGACATGCTTCCCACTTCTTGCATGTGCTCATCCCCCTCACACATACCCTGTGCACATGTGTGTCACACACACACAGACTCTCAGTAGTATGCCACTTCATTGTGTTTCCAAAGATGCCCTCTTCATTTTACATTAGTAGCAACCATAGTGCCCCCCAAGACTAATTCACCATTCATCTACACCAGAGTTCCATCTCTGAGAGAATTTCTAAAAGAACTTCCGTGGCTACTGTGGTTTGTCTCCAGGGTATTAGTAAAATGACTAGAAACCTTCATGTCACATTTGAAGTTCTTAGCATTGACTATGGTCTGACTGTACCTCTTCTTAGGAAAGTAAATTTCAACATTTATCACTAGCTTTGTGAAGGAAGCTTCTTCTCATTATGTTCCCATATATCTTGCATACCTTTTGTCTTAGTTACTTTTCTCTCTCGTTATTGAGACAAAATATCTGACATCCAAAGTTAGGGAAGGAAAGGTTTATTTCTTACAGTTCTTGGAGGTTTCAGTCCACACTCAGCTGGCTCCAAGGGGCAGGGTGGAATGGCAGGCCACCATAAAACAGCAACTGGCAAAAGAGAGAAGCCATGCATTCTTCCCCACCATTACACTGTATGCTGGCTCCACCCTGGGTGGGTATAGAACTCATACCACCAATCGGAGCACTAGACAACGAACCAATCACAAACGCTAGATTTGGCTGCCTCCATGATTGCATGAGGCTTGTGGAAGGCACTGACATAAACCATGACACCTTTGAACAACATTGTTATACATAGGCAGTTCTCAGTGTGGCCCAAGGAAGCTGAGGGTGCCTGAGACCTTTTAAAGGAGCCCATTAGCTACAAACTATTTTCATAGTAACACCAAGACATTATTTGCCTTTTCATCACATTGACATTTGCACAATTGTGCAAAATCAATGGTAGGCGAAGTTGCTGGTGCTTTAGTTCAAACCAAGACAGAGGCAACACATGCTCTTCACTGAGCATATTCCCAGTTAAGAAAAAGGAACCCGTTTCACATAGGATGCTCCTGGTGGATCAGTTAGAACATGAGATATTATACATCACCCTTTGAGCACCTGTCTCTGCCATCTATGTGACAAAATGGGAAGTAAGCATGAAACAGTGTCGCTGTGTCCAGAGCACCACGCTGCTTTAAGAAGAGCACTTGGAGATGGTTTGGGCTGCAAGCTGAACTGACTAACTCACTGACTATATTTCACCATTTTTAATTGAAAGAATTACAGATAAACATGGAAATTCAGCTTTTCATACTTTGTTAGGGATTTTATCAAAAAATGAAAATAACTTCTTACTAAAGGAATACAATGCAGAGTATCTATTGCCAGTCATAAAAATTTGAGATTTCAAGTGAAATTGACAATCTTGTAAAAAAAATGTATCTTGAAGATTTTCTCAGAGGACAAGCTTTCCCACTGAGGTTTCATGTCGTTAGGTCTGAACATTTCATAACAGGTTCAGAAGCCACTGTGCAGCCAACTTTTAAGAAACAATCTCATAGCATCAACAAAGAGCTTTGTTCATGTTTTCCCAAAAAAGTTATTTAAATTCTCCTTCCTTTGCCGTCTACTTTTAGCTCTATTAACCCATTTTTCCTCGCAATCTGCCTTAGCAGGGTCAGGCTCACTTTCCTGCAGGGAACATTTGTGCGTTTGCCCACGCCATTACCTTCAGGCGCTCTCTCTCTCTCTCTTTTTTTAATAGGTACCAGGGATCGAACTCACAACCATGCACTTGAGAGACAGGCGCTTGTGCCGCTGAGCTAAACCCCCAGCCCCACCTTCGGCGCTCTCACCCTTTCCCCGAAGCCGTCGCTCTGGTAAGTGAGGTGCAGGTGGGGCTCCTTCCTCCCACCCTTCCTTCCTTCCTTCCTTCCTTCCTTCCTTCCTTCCTTCCTTCCTTCCTCCTCTCCTTCTCTCCTTCCACTCCCCTTATTTCTCTCTCTCATATGCCTATCATCAAATTTAAGGTACTTAGACCATTTACGTTTTGTGCAATTGCAGTGTTAATATCGTTGGCTTTGAACACACTGCCCTGTGTTTTCTGTGTGGCCAATGTGTTCTACTTTTCTTTTACTTCATTTCATTTTTCCTTTTTTAATCAAGCAGGCACCACAAAAAGTTACCGTTTTCTCCTCTACTCACGTATTACTTTTACATTTTTACTTGAAATCATTATATGTACACTTGACTTACCAAAATTTAGTATAAGTTAGTATTTTTACTTGATCCAATACATCAACTAAGAAAAACTTTAACTTTATACTCCAAATATATATGCTGTTTTTGTATATGTGTTCATATTTAAGTTCCCATATTATTTCTTTTTGCTTTAAATATTAACATATATTTTCTCTTTGCATAGAATTTTATGTTAATAGTTATTTCTATAAGTTTTTAAAAGACATTTAAATGTCTCCTGATTTTCATTATTTCCACAGAAAAACCAGCTGTCAGCCTTATGGCTAATTTTTTTTTAAGATAATTGTCTGCCTTCCCTCTCTGGAAACCGTTAAGTTTTTCTTTTTATCTGTGTCTAACCACGACATGCTCAGATTTGACTTTTGAGTTACCCCTTTGGCACGTAGGTCTTCTTAAAGCTGTAGCTTGGGGTCTTACTTCAGTTTTAGAAAAATAATTAGGCACACAATTCTTCCATCTCTCCTTTGCTCTCTTCCTTGGACTCTAATTACACATATGTTGGCTCTTTCTGTATTTATGTCCTCATATTTCACCCAATCCGTATGTATCTTGGCTTTCTGACCACTATTCTAGGAATGTCATTCGAATCAACCTTCAAGTACCATAACCCTCTCTTCAGTTATATGTACTCTATGTTTTATTAAACTAATTCACTGGCTTCTTAATTTTAGTTACCATATTTTATTTGTACTATAATTTCCATTTAGTTCTATCTTAAAGGAACCTGTTCTCTTCCAAAATCATCTTTCAATTTATTAACCACTCTTCTGGTAAATGTAGTCTACTATTTAAACTGCTTATTTTTTTATATTTAATGACTAGTTTTCCTTTTTGAGAGTTTCTATTTTTTTTCTTTTCAACTGTATTTGTTGTGTTCCTTTCTTATTATTATATTCTGGATTATTCTCTGACTTTCACATCCTTAGCACCTTAATTCTAAAGTCTTTTGGGTTGAATACAGTTAAGTACTTGTTGTACCTATGCCAGGTGGCTCACACGTTCTCTGGCTGTTGTGAATGTGTCCCCAGAGCCACTGCACACTCGGTTTGGATGAGAATCATTCGCCATCACTAGCTCTGGACCAGTTGTGAATCACAACCTCATTTCTGAATCCCTCACTGTTGGAGACCAAGCCATGTAGGGATTAGGTAGCTGACATGAGGGACCTCTGGCTGGGTTGGAAAAGCTCCTATTCACAGTGCTCTGAAGTCAAAATAACACCACAGCTGAAGCCACTGAGAACACAGCCTGCTGACCCTCCCCAACCAGAACAATAAAGCTGCCAACTTTAGACATCAGACAGTTCTCTAAATTGGCAAAACGTACCACT
The DNA here is from genome assembly GCA_004027455.1 of Hydrochoerus hydrochaeris. Taxonomy (NCBI): domain Eukaryota; kingdom Metazoa; phylum Chordata; class Mammalia; order Rodentia; family Hydrochaeridae; genus Hydrochoerus; species Hydrochoerus hydrochaeris. The sequence goes on along the minus strand of PVLA01009657.1, from coordinate 45,575 downwards.
TGAAGAAGTCTTTGAACTAACTTCCCAAGGTCCTGCTTAGTTTTCACCTTGCCTCAGGATTTCCTTCCTTTGCTTGAAAACCGAATAAACGCAGGCTGTCCAATGGATCTCTTTATCTTTACTCCCAGAGAAACTTTACTCCTGAGAGAGTTTTGACCCTCCTGGAGCCCCCCAAACCACACTACTTGTGTCTTTAATGAGCTGTTCTCCATACACTCATTTAGGAGGTTGTGGGCTCAATCAGTCAACACAGGTTCATTCACATTAAGGTACAGGTGTGCTAGGGGCTCTGATTTGTTACAGGCGCTGAGTGTGAGGAACATACTAATTCTGTTTTGCATCTGTAAGAAAGGGCCAGAGTTCTATCCACAACCAACATTTCCATGCATTTATTTCTATCTCCCTCCTCCAGGTACAAAGTGACCTCTTCCCCCAGCTATGTGGCCCTCTGAGTTATTCAAAGTCCACTTGCTTCTTTTTTCTTGAGCTCCTTCATTTGTAAGCCCTGGAGAATTCACTGCTTACTTTCAGATTTACCAAGGTGGAGTTACAGGGGTTTTTTATTTAAAATGAGTGCCCTTGCATTTCTATGAGGGGCAAGGAGAGCATGGACTGTTGGGGGCTCTGAGATTTGATTGGTCCATAAACTGGAAAGATCCAAAACTTTTTTCAACTCCTTGTGGTGATCATGTGTGTCAGGAAGCAAACCTGGGCAACTCTGCTGGGACGAGCAGGTCTCACCACAACTACACACACTTCCCTCACTGAAGTTTCACATCAGAGAGGCTTTGGCTGGACAGAACCTCATTGTTGGCTCTCGAGGTTGGGGGATGATTCTGGACGTCACTGCACGCCACATGCCCCACACACATGCTCAGAAGAGAGACACAGGGATCTCATGTGACACAGCTGTGGATGGAGGAGGTGACAGTGCTGAGGAGGCTAGAGAAGAAGGCAGGGTCTCTGCCCAGCTTTGGGGGTTACTCGGCCCTGCCAGTGCTGATCTGGGACATTCACTACCTGAAATGTGACAGATGAAGTCCCGCCACCCTGAGTTACCAAGGCACGTGTGAATCACATGCCTGCCCAGCACATGGTCACACAGGCCAAGTTCAGAAGGACGTCCTAACTGCAAAGTCCAGGCCCCACAGGATGCCACAGCTGGGTCAATACACGAACTGCAGGGTTCAGAGAAGGCTGGGGCAAAGGCACAGGAAGGTCCAGTACGGAGCAGCCTCCCCCGCCCCCACCGTGCAGGGGCCTGGTCCCTGGCCCGTACCTCTTCTCATTCATCTATGGCCCATCCAGCCAGCAAGGGTGCCCAGATCTGTGCCCAGAAGAGGAAGCTCCATCCCAAGAGGAAGTGGTGAGGGATTGTGTCAGCAAGCAGGGTCCCAGCTCTGGGCCAACTCCCCTCCTGGGATTCTGACCAGCTCACTGTTGGGCTTTGCATAGTCACTGTCATGCACAGGAAGAAAACAGCGTGGCCCCCTCCAGCAAGCTCTCCAGAAGTGCCAAGAGGGCCTCTGCCAAGGCCTGTGGGTGGTGAAAGGTTCCTGGGCACACAGTGACCTTGGTGTCATGCAGAGTCTGTGTCCCTTGGTGGAGGCCTGGGCCCCTCACCCCGTGTCTCAGCTGATGTGCTAGGTGTAGTGGAGCTGGGTGACTTGCTGCTTTATTCTTTGTCTTCATTTCTGCCCACCTGTTATTGGGTGGGAAGCTGGGACCGTAGACCATTTCCTCTCGGTAAACTATTCATCTTTTTGGAACTTTCCTTTGCCTCAGTAATGTGATGCATAGCTGGGATTTTTGGTGAAAATAAAATTAAAATTTTATACATCCGCATCAATTCTGCCAATGCCTGGAGCCTCGCAGCTGCTTAACACATTTTATTCATTTTCTTCTATACATTCAACTCTTCGCGCTTTGTCTACACTGTAGAAGCTTCTGGGACTACATGGCAGTACGGTGCTGGGTCTGGGGCTGCAGAGGACTCTGACTTCCCAATGTCTTGTCTCTCCGCCATCATGAATACGAAGGGAGAGAGGGGGAAACACGAGAGAGGGGGAGACACAGAGGACGGGCTAAGCGTCGCCCAGTGACGCACAGAGCACGTGCGTTTACTGCAGGAAAAGGCGCAGCTTCCCCAGAGTCGGAGCGTTGCCCTTCCCGGCCCTCGCTCCCTTCCCACCCGCGCTCCCCTCCCACCCGCACTCCCTTCCCTTCCCACCCGCGCTCCCTTCCTACTTGCGCTCCGCTCTGGTCCACAGCTGCAGCTTTACTCCCGCTCAGCGATGTTTGAACAACTGTCTGGAAGCTGTCGGAGGTTGAAACTCCAATTTGTTTGACCCCAGAGCCTTCTCTTTCCTCTGCACTGCTCTGACAGTGACCACCGAGATAACCCATTCCTGTGAGGAGGACAAGTGCCCCCAGGCCACGGAAGAGAGATGTGGCTCTTGCCCCAGCTCTGTGATTTGTGACCTGTGTGCAGAGCATCGCTTCTGAGGCAAATCTGCCTCTCTGATTTCCTTCTCCAAGTGGCTTGGAGGATGGAGAAGAGAATGACCCTCATCAAGTGGGATGACAGCTGTAAAGTGAAAGCCAGGTCAAAACCCGTGAGTGGTTAAGTCACACTGAAGTGTAATGGCTGAAGTCAGATGTTACACCTCGTGGAGACAGAAAGGACAGAGTGAAGAGTGTACACAAGAAGGTCAAGAGACCCAGAGCAGCTGAGGGTACCTGAAGGACACCTCTCAGTGCCTACAGAACTTCCGGACGCCAAACCCATCCAGATTCGATGTGGTTGTCTGCGCACCCCCACATCCTACTCCGGTGTTTCCCTGAGACCTCAGATCCATGACCACTCCTCACCCCAACACACACACGCACACGAGTGCGCACACACACACATGAGCTCACACACTTACACATGCATCCCTGGAGGATCTCTCCCTCTCCAAATATGGATAAAAGCACTGGCCCTAAGCTGGCTCAGCCTGGCCAAGTTCAGGGCTATTTTGGGGTGCAGTGCATGCTGATGGGGGAGGATTAATGAGATGTCTGCTCACCCACCGCAATTAGAGACAATTCAGAGTGACCAACAGGGAACTGGAACTGCTCACCCCCCTTCCCCACTCCGGGACTGGTGGGTAACTGGGCCACGGTAAATACAGGACAACTCAGGGACATGCCCTCTGCAGGGACCCTGGCCCTAAGGACCCGCAGAGCCTCCAGAGCAGAAGGAAGGGACCAGGCTTCAGCCTGGAGGATTCTGGAGCACTACAAGCTCTGTAGCTCAGGAACTAGAACCTGGCTTTGGGCCCCACATGACCGACTTTCCGATGTGCCTGAGGAGTGGAAATCACATCAGCCCCAGGAAAATGCCCTGATGTTTGTGAGCCTGAGCAGCCAGGGCACCGACTGGAGCAGCCACAGGGAGGGCCATTCCGTATGGGTCCAGGGTGTGACGGGGGAGGGCTTGGGGCTGTGGATCTTGTATTTGAACAAGAGCAGCCGGGGAGAGGAGAGAGACAGAGGAGACAAAGGGAGAGAGGTGAAACAAAGCACCAGGGAAACATGTGGGTCTGGTGTTTTCCCTTCCCAGAACACGGTTAACAACTCTGCACCTGACCCCCCATGGCTAAGTGGGAAGTATGGGGCCCTTAAGATTTGGAGAGCAGGCCACCTCCCTGGGCACTGCTTCAACCCGCTGACCAAGGAAGATAAAAGCACATTAACTTTGAGTCTGGGTCCAAAATAAGTAAGGTCTCTACAGTAGGTCAAGGTTACCACATTGGCGGCTTTTACCTCTAAATCTAGTGGATCCCATGATGCTAAGTTCTCTGTGTTAGACAGGGATCCCCTAAGAAGCCATTCATCCAGTAAGTGAGTCGTGGAGCAGGCGTTTAGAATTTGGGGGCAAAACTATACCAACTTCTTCAGAAAGACATCTTTTGAGTAACAGTTTTAACCTGGACGCTATTGACTCACGCGGCCTGAATGGCCTGTGCTGACGTCAGTGTGCCCAACCCAGCCAGCGCCTGAGTCGGGCCTGAACCGCAGCACTCTGATGCCTATTGCCAAATGCAGTGGACCATGGGAGACCGGCACAAGCACGCTGGATAGGCCGGTGACCCAAACACCTCCGCTCACTTCAGCACCCCTGGAACTCACATCTGGGGCTCACCAGAGGTTCCGTGGCGAGCGGACGGAAGGCAGACTGGATCTTTCTTAATGGCTTTGCCTCAGTATGATGCAAACTAAGTGGCGGCATCACGCAGCCAATTCTGGGTGCCCCAGGAGGAGGGGTGAGTAGAAATTTCCAGATATCTGTTAGCGCTCTCGCTCCTCCCTGCTGCACTGAACATGTGCGTCTTCATTGCTTCGCGGGCAGCGGCTGGATGGATAATCAGGGATGCAGAAGAAGTGCGGCTGGAAACCTGGGGGCGCCTAAGTGTGGGGAAGACAGGCCAACATCCCCGAATGGGCACAGAGTACGCCACTGGGTGCTCAGCCTCTCGGGAGAAAGAGCTTAATGGTGGTAGGATGACACTTCCTGTGACCTCTGTCAGGTCGCTCTCTCCAGACCCTCCCTTCCTTGATTAATTGGGTTATGAACAAAGCAGCCATGGTGTAGACGTGGAGGCCATGCCTGAGGCCAGTAGTACTGATGTCCCCCGGTGAGTACCAAGGCTGGTCTGGCTGTAGCCACTGACAAGTGTCTGACTCACCCAAAGTGAAGCCAACTCCGAGTCCCTAACGTAGCATCATCATCTGAAAGAACCAATCAGCTCTCCGGTAGCAAGCAGGGCAGTAACTGGGACCTCTTCTGGTGCACAAGGGCTGTGGCTCTCACTCCACGGAAACTCAGTCTCTCTGGACCTGCCTGTCAGGCCTGCAGTACTTTCCCCAAAATCAGCATCTGTGAACTTACAGAACTCTTACATCTTATTCACCGTCATGGAATTCCACAGAGCTGTTTCTGACCGAGGCAACTACCACAGTAAATGAACTGTGACAAAGCTCATGCCCCCAGAATTCATTAGTCTTTGCATGTTCTCCATCACTGTGAGGCGGCTGGAAGGCAACTGGCTCTCTGACAGTTCCGTTTCTTTGTAAGTGGACGGTTCTTGCTCTGCAGGACAAGGCTAATGTTCTGAAAGATGCAATAAATTCTCTAAATCATCAAGTAACATTGGCTGGGCGACTTAGCAAGACCCTGTCACAAAAAATTGTAATAAAAAGGGCGAGGGAAATAACTCAGTCCAAAGACCTGGGTCTTGAGGTGCTAGCTGGGGTGACTGTGACCACTGCAAGGAAGCGGAACCGTCACGAGGCTGCAGGACTGAGGGGCAGGGTGTCTGCAACTCAAGGGCGTCTATTGTGCAGTCATGTCCTGTAGCTGCTTTTGTTACTGTAACAAAGAAAAAGAAAGACAACCCGACATAAAGTCTATTTCCAGGGCCTGAATCCTTTTAAAACAAAGGTCCACATGACCTCAGTAGGTGAGGCACAGCGACCAGGAGCTGTGTGTGCTTCCTAAGGGCCGAGGGTGCTTCAGCTGCCGGGGGAAGGAAGAAGTTACAGACATCCCTACAGACAGAAGAGCGGTGGGAGTCAGGAAAATTTCTTATTTTCATGGAAATGTACATTTATCTATTTACTGCTTCTTTTCTTCCTACTCTACGTATCATCTAATAGAAAACGGGATGAAATCAGCTGTGCTCTCTGTTTCTATAGGCTGCTGTGTGGCTCCTCACGACAGAGAGCTATGCTGGACCGTCTGGGGCTGGACTTTCACACTAAGGTGTCGGCCAGGCCTGGCTCCTCATGTGGGCTCCAGGGAGCATCTGCTGGGTGCTTCTCTCTTTACGTGCTTGGTCACTTGTGTACCAGTTGTTCCTGGGTTTGTAGATGCATCACTCCAACCTCTGCCTCTGATGTCACATGACATCCTTTTCACTGTGTGTGTGTGTCCAAATTTGCCTCTCCTTAGGTACAGCAGGCATTGATTAACCCCATCTTGTTCCAGTATGACATCTCATCACCTTCATTGCAGCTACAAAGACACCACTTCCAAAGAAGCTCACAGCTGCCCAGGTTTCTTTTTAGAACACACATTGCATCCATCCTTTTCCTCGGCATTTAAACTTCATATTTCAGTTAGAAGAGAATTTAACATTATCTTCAAGTAGATAAAGTAACAAAGAGTTGTGGGTGGAGGGCGAATGTGTTTTCACCTGTGTTGGAGGGAGCCCCTATAGGAGAAGCGTTATTTCTCTAGTGTCCTCCTTTGGATATTCTGTGTGGCGGACAAAGTGTGGCTGGAAGACAGGTTGGCAAGGGGTGGACAGTGGCGGCCACATCAGAAGTTATAGTCCCAGACCCGAGCTCCCTTTCCTGTCTCTCACGGCTTGAAGTCTGCTGCCAGGGGAGAGCCGCAGGAGGCTGGGGGGGCAGGGTGAAGGGCACCTGGTGCTCACCCAACTACACACAGCTCTGTCAGACCCAAGACTCCCCCTGGCTGCGGGCAGAGCTGCGCCAGTGGCTCATGAAGCTCCCTCCGCTTTCCACACTCAGCATCGCCAAGTCCAGGTGAAGCTCAAGTTCGGCGCCATGACGGGGGCTCTCAGATCCACGTGGCCCCTCAGATCCACGTGGCCCCACGCGGGCTGGGCCCGGCTAAGGCAGGTCCCCATTTCTCCTCTCAGTCCCTTCTCCTTCACACTCCTCTACTGGGGGCAGGCTCATTCCTGGGGGATTGCACTGGTCCAGAGACTTCTGGCCCTCATCACACAGAAGAGATACTCCCCACTGGAGTCTCAGCCCTTCAGGGACCTGAGCTTTGCTCCCTGACAAGCTGATTCCACACCACACAGTGTTTCTGCTGCTCATCAAACCTGGCAGGAATCTCAGAGCCCACAGTGACAAAGGTGGTCTCAGAGGAGGAAATGTGGGTTCACCCACATCCTACCGCCTCACACAAACCCCTTAGTTACTGCTCATCCGTCTGTGGGCTGAGCGTGTCCATTTCCACCCTCTCGCCCCTCTCCCAGTCCACACACCACAGCTGACTCTGCTCACGGCTTACAATCAAACATCTGAGGTTGGATGTCACGCATTTGCGGGGTCCCACTGATGTGTTCGGCTTATTTCCGAGAGCCTGTCCACAGCCGTGGTGAAGGCTGATAGTGCTTGATCTGTGCTGTTTGCTTTGCCTTCCAGCAGGAGGTAGCTGGTTAGGGCACTTTTTTAGTCCGCATCTGCTAGTTCTTTACGGACATCTGCTCTCTTCCCCCAATTTTCTCTCATTTCAGTGGGCTTTCAGAAGATTAGAACTCTTCACTTACTGCCCACGTGATCACAGGTCGCACATGTCCCTCTTCTCACCCTGCATGTGTCCTCTGTGGTCAGCCTCCTGCGTCCCCACCCTCCCACCCGTCTTTGTCTGACAGCATCTGGAAAAGGCTGTTGGTTCCATGCAGGGTGCTGGCTGCACCCCGGTTAGGACTCAGCTGCTGGATAAATGCACCCACTTCCGAGGCCGCAGTCCTGTTCCACCTAAGGTAACAACGCCTGCTGCTTCTGTTTTCAAAAATTATTAGACACATTACAGATTCTACTAAATCATTAAGCTCAGCATCACCATGCGGTCCTTGCTGGCTCTGGGAGCAACGACTCATTGGTCAGGGGCTCTGCTTTCTGCAGAAGACACAGGTCTTTCCTAGAGCAGCCCCAAGCTCGCCGGCAGCTGGTGAGGCCCCGAGAGCAGGAGCCTGGGCTCCGGAGCAATGGCTGGGTTCATCCGCATTATTTTCATGAAGTGGCTAATGTTCCTCAAAGAAATGGAGGCTGATGCCCCAAAGCAGATGAGGAGAGAAGACCTACATCCCTCCCAGAATGCAGGGCCCTGGCTGCCCTGGGATGGATTCTCCTAAAACTATAAGCCTCAAAAACCAGTAACTGTACTGATTCTTTCCCTCCCTTTGCAGAAGGAAGGAAAAGGAAGGCAGGGAGGGAGGGAGGAAGGGAGAGAAGAAGGAAGGGAGGGAGAGAAGAGGGAGAAAAAAAGAAACTTACACTCTCAGAAATGTAACATTCAAATTTAAACAGAAACATAGTCTGACAAATTACTATATATTTTACATCATCAATTATCAAAAATCTGACTTTAAATGGGCTCCAGCTTCAAGAAAATAGCTAACAAGTTGTCAGGATAGAAAATACCAAATAGGGACTCACTCTTCATTGACACCACTTTAAACTAAAAGAATCCCAAACAGCTCAGCGAATTCTGGTTAAATTTAATCTCTCTTTTTCTACTAATAAAAGAAAAATCTAAATAGTTTTTTTATTCAAAATGTTTTGTTGTATAACTTGCAAGCTAACGTTCACTAGCATATTGATGCCAAATGCCATCTCGGAGAACCAGCCACAGGAGGCCTCTCTCACCTTCGAATCCCAGACGCTGCACGGCCCAAGTGGCCACCTCCCTCTGAGTATCTACTGTCACCAAACACAGAGAGTGCGTGGACCCCAGTGTCTGAAGGTCAGGGATGCCTCCCCCTCCTGCAAGCAGATCTCACACAGCGATTTCAGCCAACTGGGGGAGGCGGGAGAGACGGCAAGTGACCAGGGCCAACAGAGTGGGGAGGGGCAGGCTGGCATCAGTGTGAACCTGCAGGACAGTGAGGGCCACACGGCTCAGGGGCTGCTGGAAGCGGGTGTCCTGTGGGACGTCGGGGGTTCTGCACATGGGACAAGACAGCAGATGAGACTAGTGGGACGGGAATGACCACGGGACAGACAGACACTGGGACATTTCAGGTTCCAGGTGAGCTCGCCCGCATCACCCCGTCCCTGGATGAAGTCACGCGTCTCCTTGTGTTTGCTGGACGCAGTGCTAGATACCGGGGGTGAGATCGTGACCACAAATTGAGGCAAAAGAGGGAAGAAAAGAAATGACACATCCCAAAGTGAGTTTCATTTATGTAATGAAAATAAATTTTTACACAATCAACAGAAACACACCAAGTTTTGTGGGTTTTTTGCGAAAAAATATTTTTAAATAAATTTTTCTTTTTTTTTTTTACATTCTGATATACATATGTAACAAGGTTGGTGGCGCTGTAACCAGAATCGAATCCAAAGGGAAAAGAAGAAAAAGGGGAAGAAATTGGCCTCGCTGAACTCCTGCCCCTCCCCCGCGCGGGCCAATGGCCCCCCCATCGCTGGGCGCCCGCTTTGACTCCGGGCATCTCAGAACTCCGTGCTACTGCACAAAGCCTGCAGGTGGTGGCATCATGGCCACTTCCTTGTTAGTCCCAAAAATCCCTTAGCGGGGGGGAGTGGGGGCAGGGGACCTAGAGAATGAAACACACCGAGAACAGCACCCTCGGTGTCTTTGGAGAAGGCAGAAGGGCTCTGAGGCCGGCGAGGCACCAGCTCTCGGGGCGAGAGCGGCGGGCTCGCGGGCCAGGTTTGGTTTCCTACGCGGGGGTCCGGGGAGACCCCAAGCTGCAGCATTCGACGTCCTCGCTCCCACTCTGGGTTCTCCTGAATGGGTGTAAGGTTTGGTATCTTCGGTCTATGAACCTGCACAGACTATTTCGTTGTAAACTCTACGAATAGCTTAAAGGAAAAGGGGAAGAGTCGGTTCCTTACATTTTTTTATGCTCGACCTTCACGAACGACCTCTTCAGCCTTCCCGCTCGGCGTTTGGCAGGAAGTGGGTCTCAGTGGCAGCAAAAAAGATAGTCTTTTCACACTTGTTAAAAATAAAAAGTCGTTGAACAAGTTTGCTTCCATTCACAAACTATACCTCCAACTAAAAAAGAGAAAGAAAGAAAACTGACAAACCAGAATCCACCCTCCGTGGCTGCGGCCGTCACACCACTGTCTCCACGCCCATGAGCTTGGGTGTCAGGATCCGCGGGGTCACCCCGTTGTTCAGGTCTTCCTCGAACTCCAGCAACTGCCCCATAAAGTTAAGGTTCGGGGAAATAATTGGTCGTTTGCCTTTGACAAATTTGTAGGCGTCTGTCATGGTCATCCAAGTGTGCTTCATCAGGTAGGCGATGACAATGGTGGCGGACCGGGACACACCGGCCTGGCAGTGGATGAGGAGACCCTTGCCGCACTGGTGCGCCTCCTCTGCAGGGGAAGGAGAGAGTGGTGAGGGGTTCGCCTGCCCTGCACCACGGCGCCCCCGGCCCAGGGGAATCAAGGGTGCACGGCTGACACCGTGTGCTGGGTCCCCACTTTCACAGGGGTCACACCAGGAAGCTATGTGATTGCCCTAGGCAGCAGATGGGGGACTGCGTGTCTCCAGGGACTGGGACGGAGGTGAGACCCACAAGGCCCACACTTGTGTGCTACGCAAGACAGAGCCAGGACCCCGCTTCCCTGAGCCGTCTCCCGAATTCTGGTTCCCTTTCCTCGTTTCCTGAAGTCGCACTACCGCAAAAAAGAAAGGAAAGAGGAAAAGATCAAAGCAGGGGAAACTGTGGACACAAACATAGACACACACAAGTACACTGCGTGTGCAGGCACACGCATGTGCGTGTGTGCACGTGTGTAATATACCTACGGTTCTGACGGAGTGGGTTCATTCCACTTGCCAGGCTGTGTGACTAGTGCTGTTAGTGATGTCCCTTTGCCCAGGACAGAGAATAAACGCACTTCCCTTCACGCTGTAGAACTGCTCTGCCCAGCAGCTGTACCCCGAGGTGAGAGTCTAGTCCTGCTGAGCCTGACCAAAGCAGGGGGACAGGGCACAGACTCAACCAGAAAGTGACTACATTCTTACGGGAAAACACCACCTCAGCAGAGCAGCTGCAGACTTGCAGCATGGCGCCAGGCGTCCCTCACCTGAGTGCCCACCGTGTCCTTCCCTGCATCATGGGAGCCCCAAGGGGGAGATGCTCAAGAGATGAGGGCTGCTAAGCTTCACAGGGGTCAGTGCTCTGGGCACCAGGCCATCAGCCTGACCTGAAGTGATCTGTGATGGCACTTGTAGGCACTGGGGACCCTGTGACAGCCCCCGAGGAGCAGGGAGGGGCCAAGGCACATGACATGCAACCTAAAGCACATTCCCTAGCTTCTCCTCAGCGGCTAAGGAGTGGCGCAGGCTGAGACTTTCATCGTCAAAATGGACAGACAAGGCTTCCTTCTATAATATTTGAAAGGAAAGTTGCGTTCCAAGGTCTGGCCTTCGACACATGTGTCTGTCAGCTTCACTCTGAGACCAGGAGGAAGAGCAAGAGCATGCACAGCACCAGTCTGGCCATGGTCCAGGTGCAGCAGCTGAGTGACCTCAGCCCGTGGGTCACACAAATCCCCAGAGCCTCCGTCCTCCTGCCTCACTCAGAGTTCACCCCAGCCCCAGACGCGGCCCTGTGAAACCCTTGGGACCAGTACACTCGCTTCTACAGCCCTCCTGGAGGGAACACGCTCAGATTTCAGTTTATCTCAGGTGGCAATGGGTAAAAAAAAAACCACACCTCCAATGGCCACGGTTCTGAACTGTTCTTCAAGCTAAATGCTATTTGGTATTGGTTTGGTTTTTCTTCTAAAAATAAAAACCAGATAAGCCTGAAGAATCTACAAGGAACATGAGCACTTTGCTTGAAATCCTATTGGAACAAGCATCCAGTGTTCACTCAGTGGAAAACAATCTCCCAGCTTCCCCCGCCTGGGGTTAAGGACAAGGAGTCAAAGCCGTAAGGCTACGTACCAAGCAGGAAGGCCCTTGTCTACTCGGGGTAAGCAGAGGCATCTTTGCACCGTGTTGCTGGCTGGCATCACGACACCTCCCTGCCTGCTGTGGCAAGGCCTCTGTCGGGTCCCGGCCTCCTCTCCACAGCCCAGCAATGCAGGGAAACCGCTGCTCTGAGCTCCACGGCCGCCCTCCATGAATTCCCTCCAACCTGAGCTCTCCTCGGCCCATGCTGTGGGCCCACTAACAAGAAGCGCAGCCATGCAAGTGACACAGCTCCAGCTCTCCAGCGGGCCACCAGCACAGGTCAGACCCAAGGCTTCCTTCTGACAGAGGAGTGGCAGCCCGCAGGGTGCTCTTTCTGGGATGCAGGGGGAGGGCCAGCCACTGGTCAGGATGACAAAGGTCAGAGTGGCTTGAGAAAGTGTCGGCGACCTGACACTTTCTCCTCCTTGGGACCTCCTGGGGAGACACGGCCCAACCTTCCCTGTGTCACAGAGGTTGGGACCACTGTCAGAGGAAACCTCGCACCAGCTCACACACACGACACTTGCTGACTGTTGGGCAGTGCTTAAGCTCTGAGGAGGAGGAAGAAATGTCCCCTCCGCTCTCCCCGCTCTGCACTGACGTGGGGCCGGGGAGGCTGGGTCCGGTGAGCGGCTGGACCAGAAAGGCCTCAGAGGAAGCAAAGGGGTGGCGGCGCAGTGACCCCCACCAGCCACGTTCAGCAGCTAAGCTCGGAGTAGACCTCAGCGTCATGTCCAAAGGCCCGTGGACAGATGAGTGGATGAGGAGAAGGTGATCCACACGCATGCCCACGCGAGCACTCTCTACCAGAAAGACTTTCACTCATGTAGGAAAAGGTACGCCCTGCGACCACAGTGTTAAGTGAAATAACCCAGACACAGAAGCTCACACAGCGCACGGATTCTCCTACACGAGAAAGCTGGAGTATGAAGACAGAGCACATGACACAGGACAGGAAGCAGGGAGACAGACCTCTCTCCAGCAGGAAGGGGTGGGGGAGCAGAGCACAAAGCACGAGTCCGAGCTTAACATAATCATTGTGTGCTGCCCGCCTGGACTGATAAACCCCAAAATCTAAAACAGTAAGTGTCCCCCACCTTGGGACGACCTCAGCCAAGGTACAGCTTCCCCCACCTCTGGGACAGCAGCTTAGGTTATACCCAAGGGAAGCAGGGACCAGGCAGAGCAGGGTGCCCAGTAGGGAGGGCCACACGGCCACTGTCCCTCGGCCTGGGCATGTCTGGGTGGCCAGAGCCAGCCACACCCAATGCCACTGGCGGCCAGGACCGAGGATGACACTGGCCCCACACAGCAGGCGGCAGAGCCCGCGGGCCCAGGCAGCCGGGAAGGCGCCCGGCCGTGGCCCGCCCGCGCACAGAGCCCACCAGGCATAGTTACCGATGAACTCGAAGGCCTCCTCGAAGTACTGGCGCAGGTTCTGCCTGCTGCTGTCGGTGGCCGGCAGGCGCTTGTAGTTGAGCAGACCCTTCTCGTAGTGGTACAGCGGCAGGTGCGTGGTGACGTTGATCACGTAGCCGATGTTGAGTCGCTGCATGGTGTCCAGGTCCTGTGCGTCCTGCTCGTTCCCCAGGAACAGGAAGGGCAGGATGGTTGTGAGCTCGGCACTCTCGATGTCCGGGGTGCTGGGCACGGGCTGAGGTAGCAGGCCGGGGGCCGCGGCGGCGCCCGCCTCCCGACACTCCTGCAGCTGCAGGGAGTTGTCACACAAGTTCTCGTGGTTCTGCTTAAAGCTGCTGAGTCCTCCTGCGGCAGAGAAGAAAGCCACCGTGAGCTCCGGGGCGGCACACGGGGGCCAATGCCTGAGCATGGGTGCTGGCGTTGAGGCCAGGGAGTGCTTAGATGTCTGAAGCCAGGATAAAAGTGGGGTCTACTTGGGGCTCCAGGACCAGCCTCCCTTCCCCACGTGGAGGGCTGTAGAACATGCTTCTTTTTTGGTAGTGGGGTTTGAACCCAAGGCCTGCACACTGACTATATCCCCAGTCCTCTCACATTTTATTTTGTTAAATTGCCCAGGCTGGTCTCTAACTTGCGATTCTCCTGCCTCAGCCTCCAGTCTCTGAAATTAGAGTGCACCACTGCTCCCAGCTTACAATGTATCCCACATGCCAACGGCACCAGGAGGCCAGTGGGTCCCACCCAGCATCAATGGCTGCCTTGTCTGCTGGGAGCCCTGCACTTGGGGCAGAGGAAGGCGGCAGAGAAAGCCTGGACCAGCCAGCACAGGGCTGGTGTCTGGGGTCCTGAGGAACCTCCTGCTTGGGGTTCTTACCACCCCTTCAGGGCCTGGGGTGTAATGCGGAGCCTGCCTCCTATGGGGTGGAGGGAAAGTCAGCAACGGAAACCTCTTTGGCACTGAAGAGGCGCACGGAGCCCAGGCCTGTGCTGCTGCGGGAGTCACAGGTGAGCCCCAAGTTCCCATTCCCCTACCCACCCCCCACAGGTACAGTCTGGACTGCGGGGATGAAGGTTAGGGAACCCAGAGCCAGAGAAGCCAAGATGCTGGCCACGGTATCTTCTGTTTAACGCAAACGCCGAGAGAAGAGCTGAAGGCAGATTTCTGTGAAGCGAACATTAGCCCTTGTTCATTCTGTGGACTATTAGCTAGGCAGTAACAGGGCAGCGGAGAAACACATGAGGACTTTCCTGAGTAGTAAACGCGTGTAAAGAAAGCTAGTTCAAAACGCTCCCCAAAATCGAAGGACCATGCAAATGGGAACAGGAATCTAGTTGTTCTTTAAGTTCCCCTTTGTTGTCCGTTACTCCTGGCTGAACACAGAGCCACAGGGCCGCGCCCAGACGGTTATTACAAGGCTGGGACTGTACGCACAGGACCGCGGATTCTGCCTTCTGTTCCCCCTGCGGAGCTGCTGTCCACACCCAGCACAGGGAGATCCTCTGGCCTGGCCTTTGAAGGGAGCGAGGAAAAGCACTGGAGAACCTCCACTAGCTGAAAGCCACCGGCGCACAGCATCTGTCCCCAAAGACAGATGCCTCGTGTCTGTCTCAATGGTCCTGGGAGACAGGGCAGAAAACACGAAGAGCGAGCAGGTCGCCCCCATGGGAAGCAGGGCTGGCTCTGTCCGGCACTGAGCCGCTCCTGTCTCCTTCAAGCCTGGTCCTCTGTGACTGCTTCCTACCTACCCTGCCTGCGACTCAGGGCTGTCACAGCCGGCGATGACAGCAGAGAGGGCCCGCCTGTCAGGAAGCCAGGGCACCGGCCCCCGGAAAGCCCCGCTACTCACCCGAAATGGGTAAAACTTTTGGAAAAGGAGGACAAGAGCTACAAATGCGCTTTAGCTGATTTCCACCACTGACAGCTGCCCGGGAAACAATAAAGTCTGAGCCCAGAGAGAATTTGCAAAGTTTAAAGAGATGTGAAAACCAGAAAAAACTTCACCAGCAGATACTCTGAAAAATAAATAAATAGAAGCCACCCAGCGGTTTAAAATCTGCTCGGGTTCACCACCACAAAACCCCAGGTAGACAGATCCACGGGGACCCTGTGGTGGGAACTTGTAATTCATGCTTTTTCTCCAGAAAAAGGCAACTGTGACATTTTCCACATCAGATGAAAGAATGACAAACTCAAAAGACACTTACTTTTATACAGGAAAAAAAAACCCAACTTTGTCTTCTTTTTTAAATTTCTCTCTTCTTATTCAGGGTACTAAAGTTGTCATATGTCTTAAAAGCAGTTAGTTAAAAAGAAAAAAGGCGGGAGGGGGTGAGTATGCCAGAAAACCCCCCACGCAGAAAAACAGCACAGAGCTTCTTACAATCCCGTTCTGCTCCAGGACCTGGGCAAGGCTCCCACCTGCCCAGTTGCCATGGCAGCCACACAAAGACACAGGATGACATCAGCTGGCGCCCGCCACTCTCTGAGTGCAAACAATGCAAGAAGAACCACTTTGTTTAAGGCCTTTGGTGCAACTGCGCCCGGGAAGCCAATGACGTAATGCAAACAGGTGGCAGAAGGGCGGGGGCGGGAGGGCCAGCGTGCCCAGGGTCCGTGAGTGCATGCGGGCCGGTGGGAATGGCATCCGTGCACACGAGGGACCCTTGGGGATGGCCTGAGGAAGGGTCCTGCTGTCCCTGGTCACCACAGCAGCCTCACTGGACAGCCCTGCAGGGCGTGTGGTTTGCACCGAGGTGGCCAGGAGTGGCGTGAATCAGTTTTTTCCTCTGGCCACATTCTGCCCAGCCCACCCCATTCATGGTATCAGCTTTAGAAGAGAACATCACACAGTGACAGTTACCAAGCCACAAAGCAGAGGCAGCATGGGTAAAGCAGGAGCAGAGATGCCTGACTCTGCCTCCCAGGAGCTGTGAACCTTAGTGAGGCTCCCTGTCAGGACCTCGGGTAGAGACAGCATGGCCCACCCACAGGGTGGTGATGGAGGGAGTCAGGAGAGGGGGAGGGGGGCAGCCTGCGCCGGACAAATCACATCTCACGGCCCCAGGACAGTTCCATCGCCTTCGCCCTGCTGCCACCCATCCATAGCCACACGCTGGTCGAGAGCTGATTCTGGGCAGGGACTTGGGGGACCGACCCTGGGATCTGACCACTCCCTGCCAAACAGCAGCTGAAGTCCAGCAGGGCCTTTGCCTCACTGCTACAGTTTCCCTCTGTACATCACGGAGAATAACACTGCCCACCTCGCAGTCTGCGGCGAGGGTCAAACTGGTTAATTATAAAGTACCTTGCAATAATGTCTAGCCCATAGTAAGCAGTTTTTTATTACCTTGGGAAAGAAACTTTTTAAAAAATCGGCTCAATGTGAAGACTTACCTTTGATCCCAGCATCTGGGAGGGGGAGGCAGGAGCAAGTTCAAGCTCAGCCTTGGCAACTTAGCAATACAGCCAGGTTTTAACTCAAAATAAAAATGGACTGGGGACACTATCTGAGTGTGGAGACCCTGGTTCAATCCCAAGTATTGGCATTAAAAAAACCCTCAGAACAATACTCTAATATTCCCAAGTTTTTGCTTTTCAATTTTTGTTCAAAGAACTAGGAACCTGAGCGGCTTTAAAGTCCGCATGCTGCGACCTCACCCTGAAGAAAGCCGTGGCCTCCCGCCCTGCCTGAGCCTCTCGCCTGGCTCTACAGCTTGCCCAGCGCGCCAGGAAAGCCTGCATGCACTTGGCTTCCTGCTTTCCAGAGACAACTGGATTTTGAAGAGCAAACAGCTTCTTTCACACTGCCTCCCCGAGCCCCGCCAGCCAGCCCGGTGGCTCCCATGCAGACTTTGCAGGAGTCTGTGAAACACTTTTAAGCCTCATCTGAAAACTGAGTTTTCCACCCTCAAGAAAATGCGTGCGACGGCTGCTTCTCCCAGCGACCCAGCGGTGCCAGGGAGGCCCGGAGTCCAGGCGGGACGTCCTGTTTGCCAGACATCCCAGATTCTGTGCTGCGCTGGCACCACGGGCAGAGGAGCCTGGAGATGCATGGGAAGCAGCCCTGGGCTATGGGTTACAGAACTCGGGTCCATACCGCACCCCTATTCGAGGGACTGGGAGATCCAAAGATGGGCGGCTCTCCACGCGCGCTTTTGCTTTTGTGCTAAGCTGGGAAGTGAGTAGCATCCCAGCAATTCCAGGAAACCCCCCCTGAAGGTCCGCAAATAGGATTAATGTCCAAAGAAGGGGCAGGGCGGGCTCTAGCTCGGGCCCCTCTGCCAGTTTGCTTGTAGCATATTGTTCATTCTTGTTCGCTACCTTGTTTACCTCACTGGGTCACTGAGCTTTGAAAGTCAAACAGTACTTTGGGAACCCGAGAGACAGCACAGATGGCAGCCAGACTGGGTTCAAACCCTGGCTCCTTCACCCCCACTCCGAGGATCCCACTGCAGCACCCGCCCTCGGCTTCCCATAGAGTCCCACGGCAGCACCACGTGCCCTAACCAGGAGCAACCTCTGAGGTCCACCCACGCACTTGCACGGGAGTCTGCAGATACAAAGACCAGGAGACAGAAAGGGCTTGGATCCAGGTGGCTGATGTCAGCTTCCCAAGGCTGAGACCTTCCAAGAGGGGGTGAAGGGAGTTTCCTGGTTTCCAGAGTAGATAATGCCCATCTCACCAGAAGAGTCTGGAGCACCAGGGAGGTCCCTAAGCCGCTCCTGCCTCTCACTTCCTACAAACTCATCCCTTCTCTACAGCAATAGGCCATACAGAAAAACTCCACTTCCGACATTCTGCCTTCTGTGCACATATCCGTGTTGGCAGTGGAGACAGAACCTTGGTCCCTGGACCCTGTCTCTGAGCCCAGAGCATGTCACCTGCCACAGAAGGACAGGGACTTGTTCATACACCAGACACCAAAGGACACCACAAGGACAGGCAGAGCTTGGTGGGCAATGTCTGTTTGGAAACAATTTACCGAAACCAAAAAATAAAGCAAAGGAATCTCACTGGTGTCTTAGTGACGAATCAGTGGTAAAAATCAACCCCAAAGCACCCATCAAAAGACTATCTCCTGTAGAGACAGGAGTCGGTGCTGAGTTTACTTCATGTTAATTGGACCTGGTTGTATTTGTCAGTTTTGAGGGAGAAAATAAAATGCCTACAAAATCTATACCAGCACATGCTGGAATTCTGAGTTTATAGTCTTCTCTTTGAACTTTCTGTAGGACAAAAATCCCATAACTTCATTCAGTGATGCTTCTGGAAAAGTGCACCCAGCCTCGCAGTCCAGTCGCTCTAGCTTCGCTGTTATTTTTCTTGCCCTCAGATTCATGACACTGAAAACTCTAAACTTCTGGAAAGAAGCTAACGCTCAACAGTGGAGACACTTGCTCAGATGTTATGGCCGTGTCCAGATGTCCCCCCAGAGCCTCAGGGCATCACAGGTGAAGCTCATCATAGGTGTCCAGATCTAGGCTGTGTGTGATGCTGGTCATAAGAGGGCGTGCTTACTAAATTAGCCCACTGGCTGGTTTGGCACGGTTCTGGGTGTGGATAATGGGAAACCCCTCCCTGGGCCTGGGTAGTATACGCCCTAAGGGCCGTGCAGCCTTGATGGGATAGGAGGGACAGACAGCCAGAGGGCTGCTGCTGCTGCTGCTGCACCACTTTGCTTGGTGCCGCCTCCTGCCCGCTCTGCCAGCCTTGGACCCCGCTGTGTTCTGACTGAAGCCCCTACACATGCCGAGCTAACATAACCCTGTTCTCTTTTAACTTTTGGTGTGAGGTATTTTGTCTCAGCAATGAGAAAAGCAACTAAGACACCAAAACTGAGAACAGTGACTCCCCTTCCCCATCTCTGTTTCATTCGCTGTGTGTTTCTTTCCCTCTCGTGGTTAGAGTCGCTATTATTCCAGCTACCGCAGCTATTTTTTTGGGGGGAGGACTTTTGTAATTTTTTTCTGCTGTTTTCAAATATATTGATCCTCCTCTGATAAAATCTTCACCATATTCTCAAGAGAAATAGCTTTTTAAAAATTCTTGCCTAAATATTTCCCTCCCAAAAGTATATTGATCAGAAAGATCAATGATTTCAAGAACTGTGATTTTTAGAAATTGAGACGAAAGCTTTCATAGAAAGCCTTCCCAGATAGGCTAAGCCTGGGGTAAAAGGTGAAGTTTAAAATCCCCAGCCCCTAGGGCTCCTCTGCCCACAAAGGTGCCTCATAGAGCTGGGGACTGAATCTCAGCCCACCAAAGGAAGAGCCCTCCAGATGCCTGCCCCCCTTCCCCTAGAAGGCTCCAGGAGAAGCAGTAGGGAGAGCAGGTTTAATTTGTGTGCATTTGAATAACACTGACAGATTGTTTGGGAGGATCCTCCAAGTATGTAAATACAGCCGCTTCTTTAAATCTGTTACCTCATTTATTTACTTTAGCAGGAAAGCTCTGCCAGAAGCCACAGTGTGATTTTCCACAAAGTGTGATTTTCCACAGAGGCACCGATTAGGCAGCTTTGCTCTAATGACTTTGATGTGAGCGATGGCAACTCTGGATCCCAGGGCCCAGGAGCCCCAGGAGTGAAGAGGGTGTGGCTGAGATGAGGAAGGGGTGGGGTGCTCCCCAGGGGAGCCTAGGGTGCCTCAACCTCCCCTCCAGGCCTCCCCAGCACATCTAGACTAGATGGCCAGGCGCTCTCTCAGAGGAAGGTTCAAGCAGGGTTTGGCCAGTGCTCCACACCCACGAACCGAGTGACCAACAGGAGAGGGCTGGGGGCTAAGGCATGACTGGCCATCTGCTAGGAAGCGGCCAATCAGAACACAGCCAGGGCGGGCAGGGCCAAGAGAGGCCTGCAGAGTCTGCGTCTGCGGTGTCCCCCAGGGGACAGCACGGAGGAGGCCCAGGGACACTGCACTGACTCCAGCGCATCCACACCAGTGCACTTCACCTGTCTGCTCCTGTCTCAGGTTACACCCAGCTGCCTACAGGCACCTCAGCGGGTAAATGGTGTGGGAGGCTTTGCCTTCCCTGCCCCTGCCCTCTCACCAGTCAGAGCCCACTGTGGGGACATGGGTGGCAGGCATGCAGGTGACACACAGGTGGCTACAGTCAGGAAGTAACGGAGACAAGGTTCACGGGTGTTGAAGAGGAGACTGCGAGATGGCAGGTGGGGGTCCCTGGGGGAAGAGAAGGGCTGGCAGCTCAGCGGTGGGTGGGAGTCCCAGAGGTCAGAGCAGAGCTGTGAGAGACTCACGCAGGGTGGGTAGCGGAGTGGACTCAGCAGTGGGGGAGGGGTCTCCAGGCTGGTCTCACTCTGAATCCAGTGAATGGATCCTGAATGGCCAACTGTATACATCAGGTGATGAATAAGTGCTCCAAAGGAAGAGAGAGGGAGAGAAGGCACAGAATCGCCAGCAGCGCAGAGTCCTGACCACCTGGATCTGGTGAGGTGTTAAGGCCTCAGGTCCAGCCTGGTGCTCCCGGGAGGGGCAGCCTTCAGGGTTCGGCTTGGGGACAGAGCACCCGAGAGAACAGTGTGCAGCTGAGGGACCGAAGAGGGAAGGAGCAGTCTCCTGCCTTTGCTTCCCAGCGCCTGGCACAGGGTGAGCAGCTCTGCTCCATCATCCGGGCTTCAGTGCAGCACTGCATGGCGGAGCTGCAGACGACGGGCCGTGGACGAAGACAGAGCCCTGTGGAGCCCTGAGCCACGGCAAGCCCGGCTCCGCACAAGCCGCTGTTGGGGGCGACATGAGAGCAGGACTGCTGCTTCCCACGGTAGTGTACACGCCCTCCAAGGCTCATGCGAATTCTCTCTTTCCCTGGATGCATTCTGGTTCCCCAGCCCCGACGCGAGTATTCCAGAGACGGGGCGCGGAGAGGCCCAGCTGGGATCTTGGTTGGGGCACAATGGGGTGGAGCCTGCAAAAGAGGGCCAGAAAGGCCCCTGGCCGGAAGCTGGCCGCCCGCGGGGCCTCCAGCCCACAGCACAGTGATGACACAGGCCTGGGCCTGAGTCTCGCTGTCCAGTTGCAGGGTCTCCCCTGCTGCCCCCCAGTGTGACACTGCTGGTATTCGGCCTCACTGAAACTGGGGACCGAGGGAGTTTTTCTTTGTAAAGCATCAGCCCTGGGTCACTTGCCCCCTCACCCACACTCCTAAGCACCACTTTTCGTGAGAACCCCAGGAAAGCTGAGGCACGTAAACTGCCATCCCCACTTCTAAAGCCACCTGGAGACAGGCAGGCTGCCCAACACCAGAGCCAGCGCCAGTCAGAACCGCTCCTTACACTTGAGCCGGAAGCAGGCCGAGGTGCAGGTAGCGGTGCTTTCTACCAGACCCCAAATGACCCTGGAAGCTGGCCCAGAACCTCAGCTCCCGGGCAGGCCATGACACAGACGCACCTCCTTTCCTAAAGCCACAACCTCCTCATTAGATGCACCCTTTACCACGGACCAGCACAGGCCTTACCCTCTCCATGGCATCATTCTGGGCAAGTGGACCCAAGCTGAAGGCTCTTCTACACCTGGTAAAGCCCCACCTTCCCCGCCCACTACACAACTCCATACTGCTTAGTCCATGGAGCTGGGTTACAGGAGTAGGAAAAGGCCCTGAATCACACACACTGGGAGGCTGAAGCAGGACAAACGCAAACCAGAGGAGGGTGCTATAAAACACAAGACCATATTCCCCACAGCCTCGGCCAGACATTCTGACAGGGAAAACACGCTTTGCTGGGGAGCGCAGAAGCTTAAATAACCAAGCACTGCTCGACAAACAAACAGAGGAGAGCTACTCATTAAAGCAGCCCGTAGCAGCGCAGAGAGAAACTGCTGCTAACAATCCTCCCCCACCAGGACCGACATTCATCTCAGGCCCGGAACGAAAGGCATCACGGCTTCACAGCAAAACTCCGTGTCCCCAGAGGAGCTGAGTGAAGCCCAATTACATAAATCTCCACAAATGTCAAGACCCAGCCGCACGGAGCTGCGAAGCCTCCGGGTGGAAATCACAATCGAGAAAGGTCATCTCGAGCTGTCCAGCCGGGAGGAGGACACCGGCAAGGTCACGGGGAAGCCGAGGCCCCTGAAGTGCCGGCCTGCTCCGAATGAAGCCCGAGCGCCAGCTCGGCCCCACTCATTGGCGTCACCTGGAAGCACAGGGCATTCGGGGAGTGGCGGAAGAGAATCAAAGTCAGTATCAAAATCGGGGGTGTTTCCTGGACCACCATTTCTGGTTCACAAAAAGCAGAGTGAGGCTTCCTCCCGCGGGGTGACGTCAGGGCTCTGCAGAGCACGGCCAGGCCAGGGAGACGGGCGCGGTCCCTGCAGCACATCCAGGAGGCCCAGCAGCCAGGAGGGCAGAGCGGGACAGGCACGGGCACTGGGCCTCACCCAGGGGAGCCTCTGAGACCAAAGGGGAAACAGAACAACTGCGCGCCCGGCGCCTCTGAGGGGCCGGGGCGGGTAACAGACTGAGGTGCAGGCTCCGAGACAGGCAGCTGCCCAGCAACCCAGTCCAACCTCAGCTGTGTCCTGGGCCTGGCCCAGCCCTAGAGGCCGCACGGAGGCTCTGACAGCAAGGACCAGAGGCGACACCAGGTCTGGGTTCCATGACGCTGGTGCCACTGTGAGGCAGGACAGCACCCAGCCACGGGGCGCGCGTGGGACCTGCAGAGCCTGCTCCTCGTGTCTGGCCTGGGCTTGTGCAGGTCCTGCTCCCCGCACTGTCACGGGGTGAGGGTAAGAGACACACAGCAGGCTCCTGGCACACAGCGCCCACAGCCCAGGGCACAGCCAAGAGCACAGAGGGCTTCTGTGCTGGGGACACCTGGGTGGCCTCATCGTGGGACTGGTCAACAGCAAGATCACAGCAAGGACAGAGGTGAGGACCTCAGCCTTGGCAGAGGTGTCAGTGGGAGGAGAGTGGACCCCCTATGGTTTGAGTGAAGCACCCCACTTAGGGAGAACACCAGGAATCCGGGGATGGCTTAGGGATGGTGGGGGGCGGGAGCTCCCGATGGCTGGCGCGGCTGTGCGGCTCTACCCTATGCCCCTCCCGCTCACGGCGGCCTGCTCAGCACCCAGCTGTGCCGGATCTGCAACCCCTTTGGTGGCATCGAGGTGGTGAGGTGGGGGTGGGCATCTCTGGAAGGACCAGCGCAGGGCACTGTCCACCACCACCAGCGCTGTCCCTCAGGGACAAGGTTCCCAGCACAGGACACACTGGGGGCAAAGACTACAGCACAGGGCACAGCAGGACAACCAGGGTGGGATTCCCCTGAGACCTCAGACAAAACAGGCCTCGGAGACTCGGCCCACCTCCCCCTGAGGCCTCCCTGCTTCGGGAGGGGCTTCACCGCCCCCCAGGGCCCGCCAGACGCTGGTATTTCTTCCTCATTTGCTGTTGTTATGAAAATGTAACCCCCAGAAAGCCAAGGCTGCCCCAGAGGCAGCTCAGCATGGCATCGAGAGTGCAGGGCTGGCTGCCAGTGGCCTCTGGGTGGCCTCTGGGTGACCCTGAGCCCCCGTACTCTGTGCACACAGGTCCAGCGTGGGGAGGGGACAGTGGTCATCATGGTGACTAAGTGAGCTACTACATGGTACCCAGAGGCGCTGTGGACACTTGGTGCTTGGCATCTGACTCCCACAGGAAGCGCTCATTAAATATTTTTAGATAAAATGAACACTGCGTGAGACAGAAAGAGCTGTTAGTTATGTGACGTTCAGCATGAAGCTGGGAACTCGGGGAATAAAAATAGTCCACAGACGGGTCCATCAGGGAAAGAGCAGGAAGTGGGCTGAGGCCAGTGGGAGAGGTACTCGAGGGGCTGAGAGCGGCCTGGGCAAGGCCATGGGCTGGGCATGCGCAGGTGTGGGCGACGTCAGCCCCAGGACAGGACCTCAACCCTGCACCCCAGGCGGGGTGGCTGGTGGGCAGAGGAGCAGGCGACACAAATCCCCTCAGGAGTGGAAGTGGGCGCCCGGGGGGCAGCGATGGCCTTGGGCAGCCTCTGCCCTCATCCCTCTCCAAGCCTCCTGCCCTGGGCTGCAGACACGGCAATGCCCAGCAGATAGGAGCAGAGGCTGTGCAGGACACAGAGGGTCAGTGTGGCCTGGGGACAGGAAGGGCTCTGCACGAGGGCTCACAAGGCAGCACACAGAGGGTCTGCATGGCCCTCCCCTCCCCCAGGGCCCCTCAGTGACAGTGGCTTCCCGGTCTCCACTCTGCTTCTCCTGCCTGCTGGCAGAGGGCACAGTGCAGGTCTGCAGTCAGGAGCTGCTCTCATTCCCCACCAAAGTGCAGCCTTTGGGCAGCCACTGATCCCCGTGGTCATTTAAAATTGCATGATCGCCTCTTGAGAGCCTTTTCTCCTCATCCAGGAACTTACTCCTCTCTAAAGAAAGGCTGCCACAGTGCCAGCTCTCTCACAGCGGCACATTCTAGTGGCTCTGAAAAGTGGGCCAGGAGCCCTCATGACCTGGGTCCCCTGGAAGGTGAGACATTGGGGGCATTGTTGGGAGGGGCACTGAGCTTCCGGACCCTCCTGCTGCGGTCTACAACTTGACTCCACGCCACTTCCTATAGCGGGTGGCCAGGTGTGGGGAAAACTGTCCCCACCCTACAGCTGAACACACCTGGTGGCCAGTGCTGGTGTGGTGGCCATGTGCCAAGCACCCAGGGCTAGCCCTCATCAAGAAGATGCCAAGTCAGCATGAGGCTTCTGGAGGCCTCCTTGGCCACTCAAGGGACTGTGTTCCGGTTCTCACGGATGGGGGGAATGTCCCCAGAAACGGTGATGGAGTTAGCTTTGGTCACTTCCTAGAACTCTGCCCTGCAAGGCCACGGGTCCTTCTGGGAGTCCAATCTCTAAGAGCTGCTAACTTAAGAGGCCATGCAGGACCAGGGCTGGGTCAGGTGTGGACAGTACAGGGTAAGGGCTAGGACACTGGCCAGGGGTCCAGCGTGCACAGGGAGGGGAACCGACCACAAAAGAACAAACAAACAAATCCCAAACGGATCAGGGCTAAGACACCCAAGGGCCGGAAGGAAAGGCACCGTGCGCACCGAGCGCCGGGGAGATGGAGGGGAGGCACTGCTGCAGCGCGCTCCTGATAGTGCAAAGGATCGCGAAGCCTCGACCACAGAACCGGAGCCTGGGACCCGCACAGCGGACTGGCCCCAGATCGGAACTCGGTCCCACCAGCGACACGCGGGATCCCCAGGGCCTGAGGACACATGGACACATACACTCCCAATCTCACACACGTCACCTGACCTGTGATGACACCTAAGAGGTGACACAAAGGGTCCTGACGGTCCCAGCCTGCAGGGTGAGGCTCTCGGGGTGGCAAGTGACTGAAAGCAGTTGATCCAAGCCTGAGTCATTTCCAAGTCCAGAGCTCACTGTGCATGGTCCCCAAGGAAACAGGCTCGGAGTGGCCCCCATGAAGCTACTGCCCTTGGTGTCCGTCCAACCACACCTCTGCCTCTGGCCAGGAGATGTCCACACATGCAGATGCCCCATCTCCAGGTCCCCTCGGAGAGGGTCACAAGTCGAGTGGTTCCCTCAGCCCTCGGGTTCATGATTCACGACTCAAAGAGCTCAGGAGGACACTGCACTGGGTCATAGTGTCACCATAAGGGTGCAAGTCAGGGCCAGCCAAGCATAGAGATGCCCAGGGCCGGTCTGGGGGTAACTTCCCCTGGCTCAAGGCTTGGGTGTCCAGTTGGCAGGCCCCAGGTTTCAGCACGCAGGCAGTGCTGGTCGGACCCCTGGCAGGGCCTGAGCTACGCCCTTGGCTGGCTTCCTGCAGAGGAGGCTGGGCAAGCCATGCAGAGCCCCTGCCCCAGGGCGTGGACCAGCTCCACCCTGAGTCCCCAAACCCAGGTGTGGCCCAGCACCATCAGCAGTGCAAACACACAGCCAGCTCTCCACAAAAACAGGAGGAGAGGTTATTTCCCAGGAATCAGGACAAAGGCCCGGCTCAGCCTCTACCTTACAGCACCCGGGTGTTGAAGACAATCCTGCTATGTGACTTCAGAACTTACCCACCCTCTCTCATCCTCAGTTTCCTCATCAAAAGCCTGGGAATAATAATAATACTTCTCACAGGCTCTGTGTTGCTTGGGATCCACAGCATTACCACAAATGCACCCCGCTCCCATGCTCCAGGGAGGAAGACAGGCCAAGCATGTATCAGCGCGGCGTCTCCCATTTACGGGGTCTTTTCCCTCAACTTGAAAGAAGGGCTGCCAGGACCTGTCCTCTGGCTCTGCCTGGGGTCCTACACTGTGTCTGAGTAAGGACTTGGGACCTGCTGGCAGCATGGGGACCCAGGCTGGGGGAGGGGTTCGGGGTAGGGGCGCAAGCACGGGCCCCAGCTCTGTGCCAGGTGCAGCTCCTTCACCACCTGTGGGAGCTGTGAGTGACTGCGGGGAGCCAGCCAGGGTCCTCGGGCTCCCTCGGGCCCAAGATGCGCACAGGCCCCGCCAGCTCGTACGCACGCACGTGAGAGCGGAGACCCACGGCCACGCTGCCCTTCCACTGCTTGCTGCGACAGCAGCCTGGCGCTTGGACTTGGGGAGAAAAACAGGAATGAGAAAGTACAAGTGCATTACGGAAATAAAAAGACGAACCCAAACCCCAGCAGCTCACACCGCCCCCCCCTTAAGGGAGGAGAGGACAGGGCTTCCCTCGGGGTTTCCCCAAGGAGCCCTTCACAAGCCCACTGGAGGCGAGCTTGCGTCTCACTACCGCACAGATGGGTGAGTGGAGCCCGGTGTCCGCGAGATGGAAATCTGTGGTGGGCAGCAGGAGGCAGAATGCGGGCACTGAGAAGCGCTCTGTGAGCAGCGCTGTCACACGGGCTCATACGGGGTCAGCAACGAGGGCCAGCTGCGAGGGCGAAACCAGTGCATCTGGCCGGGCCCGGCAGCGTACGTGTCTCCCCTTGCTAAGATTTTCTTACATAGAAATAGCAAGGACACTAACAGTCTAGTATGGCACCACCTCACTGGAAATAACAGCTGCTTACAAAGCTACAAGGGAGAAGATCTACTGAGCATCACAGAATCTTTCCTTGTGTTTCGCTAGTGTTGACGTCAAAACATTCTGAGGGAGTCGGTCACTCCGGCACCCCTGGGATGCAAGCAGATGACGAGCTGCTATTACACACGTCTGACATCACCACGGCGGTAGACGAAGAGTGTGTCGGCTCCCCAGTGTCAGCCCCAGCCCACAGCACCTGCACACACATTAGCTGGTGTCATCTTCCCGACCCCTGGCCATTACCTCCCCATTTTACAGACAAGATAACTGAGTCACAGAAGAGCTCACTGGCCCAGGATCGCAATGACAGGGAAGTGGAACCAGAGCCCATGCTCCTGACCACCTGACCATCGCCCCTCTGCAAGAAGCCCCGGGCAGATGTGAGGGTGCCGCGGCTCTCACCGAGAATTGCCACGTGAGCTCATGAGAAGGAAGTCACGGAGCAGCACAGGAGCACAGGCCCTGCAACTCTGCTGATCTGACGCTGACTCCAGTGCTAGCCGAAGGCCAGTGCACACACTGGGATCAAAACAAACCTGAGCTCAGCAAGGAAGCCGAGTCCTGCACCGTCTCCACTGCCAGCTGCCTGTGCCTTCTCGGGCCTCCAGATCCATGAGTGGACAGCCAAGCACATGTTTAGGATGTCCCTCGGCTCCAGACTGCTAGGCTCTGCAGAAAACTCCCTCTCCTCTCTTAATTCACTGCACAGGCTGCAGTGTGAGGGACCCGAAACGACCCAGGTTTCAGCACAGAAGTTCCCGCAGGCTCAGAAATTTCACCAAGCATTGCCGCCAACCAAGAGCCTCGACCTGGGGAAGCTCTCTCTAAGTTGATTGCTTTTACTTTGCAGACTGCGGACTGCTCTTATTTCCTGATGCTCCTCCCAGACTGATTCTGCCGGGCTGCTCACTCATGCCCCTCCCTGCCCAGCCACTGGAGGACCCGGGGGCTTGGGCGGCTGACAAGGCTTCAGGGGGCACTGAGAAGATGGCACGATGACAGGTGCCTGCAGGTGAAGCTGGTGCCATCTCAGCACAGCTGTGGCCTTTCCTCCACGGGGCCCTCCTGCTTCCAGGGGTCCCTCACCACAGGGCCGGGGCGCCCAGGTGGCACTGCAGCCTTCAATGCTGAAGGGACTGCAGACGACAGAGAGGCCTGGAGGCCTGGTCAGTCCCCACCTACTTGTCCCGGGGAACACTTCCCGAACAGCAACGAGAGCCACCAGCTGTGTGCTCCTCGCAACCCCGGGGAAAACTCTATAGTGACATTACCACCCCCGCTCATGGGACAGACAAGGTGCACACAGCACAGGCCACTGCTGAGCACAGGTGGGTGTGAGGGTCCTGGAGACAGTGGCAGGGACCCACCTCCCTCGGTCCACGCCTCGTGGAACACGCTTGCTGTACCACCATCTGCTCCACCTCTGCTTCGCCCCAGGAATGGATCACAGGCACAGAGGAGGAGATGAGAGCACCACCCTTCAGTCCTGGCACCGGCTCCCGGGGGGACGCGCGGGTCACGGGCCCCAGGCTGCAAGACAGCACCGAGACCACACTGTGCCCCGCATGTGTGCTGGACCAGAGCCCTGGCCAGAGCGGGTGCTGCCTGGGCCTTGTTCACCACCGGTAAATGAGTGTGATCACGAGACCTGACACCACAGCACAGCCTGGGAGAAAGACACACTTCATGCCTGCCAGAAACACATGGTGTGGTGGTACATACCTGGGTCTCAGTACTCAAAGGCTGAGGCAGGAGGATCGCCATGAGGTCCACCTCAGCCTGAAATACACAGCAGGACCCTGTCTCAAAAATAACAAAAATGCTGGCCATGCTCACTGCCTCCTCCCAGGGCTTCTTCAGTTCTTTCCTCCTTGTAAAAATCTGCCATGACCCAAATATGAGGCCTCCAAAGCCTGGCGGGGTCCCAGAAAAGCCTGCTCCACTCTCCGGACGGGGTGGACTGTGCCTCCCCACCCTGGACTATCATTCCAGGATGCACAAGAAGTGGGCGTGGAGGGAGGCACAGGCAGGGTGCTGGGGCGCTGCTGGGGCGGACACAGCCGCAGAGGAGTCCGCACCCAGGGCCGGTCCTGGGGCCACCGGACCCAGGCCCCGCACGGCCTGGGTTTGTGCGTTTGTTGGTTTTGCGTGTTTGTGTGCATCGCTGCGGCAGACGATGCCAAGGCTGCGGAGCCGCCCCAGGCAGGTGCTCTTCCCTGGGTCTCACCCTGTCTTCACCACTTTATTATTTCCGGTGATTCCAGGAACCAACCCCAGGGCCTGGCAGGCCAAGCACACTACTGCAGCGGGAGGCCAGCCGGAGAACGGGACTTCACCTCTGCTCAGCCACTCACCGGCCACCGACCGTAGTGCAGAGACCAGCTCTGTCCCTCAGAGATGGACCAGGTGGGGGGGGGCTCCCCCGCCCCCGCTCCCCTGGGCTGCTCTGGGAACGAGACACACAGATGACAGCTACCCCAGCACAGAGAAATCGGCCAGAAGTGCTCCTCTATTCTTCTGAGCTCTCTGGAAAGTAATTTGCTAATTTCAAGGATGAAAGGTTGGTCAGACCCAGAGCGCTCATTGCGTAATGTCTGCTGCAGATTAAATACCACTGCATGGGAACAGAAGGCCCACATCCCTTTGAAGTCTTATCATAAAAATGTAGCACTCAAATGAGAATACAGGCCAGGCATGGTGGTGCACAGCTGTAATCCCAACATGTAGGAGGCTGAGGCAGGAGTATCACTGTGAGTTCAAGGCCAGACTCCATGACGTGCAAACCCTGCCTGGACTACACAGTGGGAATAGAAATATTGTACAAACCCTAAGAAAATACTACCTGTCCCTTCACAAAAGGCCTTGGAGATTCATCTCAAGTGTGACCACTTCCAAGGCAAACAGAGACGCCAAAACACGACCTTGCCAAAACACCACCGTGCACCCAGAAGTCCAAGAGCTGTCGTCACCAGAGTCCCTTCTGCCATCACACTGTCCCCGTGGTCTTTTCCTCCCTGGCCCTCCCACTACCACCTTTCCTCCTAATCCGTCCTTTCTTCTCTCAAGGGTCTTGGTAGTGGACCTCAGGGCCATGGTTTAAAGAACAGAAGGTCATTTACTTGACAGGATAAATTCGGGGTGCTAAAGACATGGAGAGCACTCCGAGGTCACAGAACACTTGCCTCCTTCCCAGGGACACAGGTTCTGATCTGCCGAGCTCCAAGGCAGAGGAGCTGACAGTGACCTGGGCCCTGGCTCCACTCCTTGGCTGACAGAAGGCGTGGTCGGCAGGTGCCCGAGGGGTCCTGGTGGCAGTGGGGACCCAGGAAGGCGGAAAGAAGCTCAAGTGGAGGCAGAAGCACAGGCATGTCTTGGGCTTTGTGCTGTTTTCCGTGAGCTCCAAGGCGGGGCTGGAAGGGAGGAGAGGCCTCTGCCCGAGGAGGTCGGCTAGGAATTCACACCATCTGCCGGTCCCAAAGCCTTGTCCCTTCCCACAAACCATCTTCTCTGGCCAGCGGCAGGGCGTGGGGAATTGCGGCTTCCACCTGGTAAGAAAGTACCGGCAGGTGCAGTTCCTTTCTTTACGCCAAAGCTCAGCTCCTTCTGCTTTAAGTCACACAAAATCCAGGTCTTGCCAGGGCAGGGGTCCAGAGCACCCGCCCGACCCTGACCCAAGCCAGCAGGAAGACCTGCAGAGCACTTGCTCCTGGGTCACATAAAAATGTCTGAAGAGACGAAGACTTCATAATTAGGAGTCTATCAGGTCAAACACAAAACTATGTATTTTTATGTGGCTTAAAATAACATTCTCATTGTTTTCGCCATTGTTCGAATGGTCGGATCACACTGTACAAATATGGAAACAGGGCCAGTGAGAATTGCCTGAGGGAGCCTCATGGCTCAGAGGAAATAACTCAGGCCTGGGAGCAGCAGCGCCCACGTCTCCTCCCGGCCTCCACAGTGCACGGGCCACTCTCACAGTCTTTTTTTAATGCATGCCAAACCTCGCCGCCGAAACTCTGTTTACTAGGCCTGTGTTCGAGGGCACAGGGAACAGACACAGGCCTTGCCCCTGTCAGCAGCATGGCCACAACTCTGGCATAAAATGACAAAGTTCTCCTTGGCCCAGCACAGGGAGGGCAGGTCACTGCTTTTCACAGTGGGCACTGGGGGGAGATTCTGCTGGCCCGCAGCCCACCACGAAAGGCAAATCTCTCTTCTTCAAAGGGAAAAGGCCCTGCAGAGGGGCCCTTCTGTAAACCAGACCGTGGCAGAGAGCAGGCCCCAGGGTCTGGCCTTGCCCACGTGCACTCCCGCACAGCTGGGCACCCTGCACACACACAGCCTCCCACAGAGGCCACGGACAAATGTGACCGCTTCTGCCCACCAGGCTGAAGCACCATGAGGCCACAGACAAACGTGGCTAGAGGCTCGTGACACCAGAGTGCATTTTGATATGTGGTTACTCAGGAGACGGAATTAAATCCACATTAAATGTGGTTCTATCTCTAGGGCCAGCTAAAATTCAGAGCACAAGCTGCTGGTTTCCAAAATGCTTAGACTTAGATCCTTTTGTTCTAGCCTAAAATGTCAGAATAGAAGAAGAAGAAGAAGAAGAAGAAGAAGAAGAAGAAGAAGAAGAAGAAGAAGAAGAAGAAGAAGA
>PVLA01009657.1:0-13601 GCA_004027455.1 Hydrochoerus hydrochaeris | reverse complement strand
AGAAGAAGAAGAAGAGGAAGAAGAAGAAGAGGAAGAAGAAGAAGAGGAAGAATAAGAAGAAGAAGTAGATGAAGATTATTATTCAGCAGCAGCAGGGTATTTGTGCTCAAAAGTATTGGTTTGATATATTTCATATTGCAGGCTATGTACTAGGCATTGTTATTAGATGACACAGACATAGATCCATCTATCAGTCTGGCAAGACTGGCTGGATCACTAAGGACCGAAGCTCTAAAATTAATCATGCATGTGACCTTGGACAAGTCATCAACCTCTCGGCCTCATTTCCATAACCGTACAGTGAGAAGACTCCAGTAGATCAATGACTCTTAAATTCTGCTGGGTGTTAGAATCACTCAGGGAGCTTTGAAACACCTCCATCTGAATGCAGGCTGCAGCCCAGGCCAATTCAATCAGACTCTCTGGAGCACCTCGGTTTGAAGTCACCCCAGGGACACAGAGGAGCACGAAGGGCCCGTGGTCCTGCAGTTCTGAAAGCCAGAGTCACCAGTCCACAGAGCTGAGAGGGTGCTGCTGGGCTCAGAGTTCCTGCCCCGCACACGTGCAGTACCTTTCTCTGCCAACTCCATTATGTTGTCTAACACTGCAGTGGGGCACAGTTTGCACCCAACCTGTCCTCCTGGGCACTGGGCATGGCTCTATGGAGGCAGGTACTGCACCCAAGACCCTGGGCAGCGCCAGGGTACCTGCAAGAGGCCATGGCAGGGAGATTCCTGCTGTGCTTTTGTCAGATCTGCTGATGGATGCATCTGACAGGAAGGAGAGAAGCGTGTGTCCACCATCCCTGGTGCCTTCCTCCAGCGAACTCACTTGAAAACAGAAATCAGACGAGCGCTTTGCCTATTAAGCTCCTGCCCCATCCTGCTTTCTCTAACCAGCATCATCAGATGCCAGCACCCAGGAAGGAGTTTCCTGAGCTTGTCCCTGACGAGTCTGATGGGCCACTCGGTTGGCTTCTGGGATCGGAGCCAGGAGGGAAGAGGGCGTTCGGATGGGACCCCTTCCCACAGCCCTGGGCAGGGAGAACAGGACCCCACCCCACAAGGAGGGCTCTCGGGGGGGCCTGGCAAGGGTGCGGCTGACCCTGGGCGTTGCCTGCACCTGGTACACATCCACCACCACACTTCTCCTGCAGTGCTGGGGGGCCTGGTGCGGTGTGGTGGTCACCTGGGCTGCCATCAGACACACAGTAGGTCCCTGGAAAAGTACAGACCTGCAGCCTGGTGTGAGGGAGCCAAGCTCCACCTAACCGAGCAACAGGGACACCCGGCAACCACACACCCCTTGAGGGCCACAGCAGGCTGACGGAAGGGGCTCCCGTTCCTCACAGCCCCAGGTCCAGGAACTCGCCCCATTTATACTTTTATAGTCAGACTACAACCCTCCTTCTAAAATTAAGTTCACCTGATGAGATGCCAGGAAAAGCAAAGCTCAGAAGTGTTATACTTTCATTACTCAGGATGGGACAGATTTATCATCACGTTTTTATAGATTCCTCCACAAATAAATAATTCTAAGATATGCCCAAATTCCTCCAGCCTCTTGACTCAACGTGCTTTTGCAATCACTTGGCACTGCAACTATATGCTACTTAAATTAGGTAACAGTGGCCAAGTTATTTTTAGGTCATAGCAACACACACACACACCATATACACACTGGCTTCTCTGTGCCCCTTTGGAAGAAGAGGCAAAAGCCCCTTTTCACTGGCACCATATTTCTGTCCAATCAACAGTAATACTAGCACCGAGCTGCACTTACCAAGTGCTTGTCAGTACAAGGTGCTGATCTGAATGTTTGTATACACTAATACACGTAGCTCCCGCACTGACACTGGGAAATAGCTGCTACCATATCATCTTTTGTAAATGAGGAAATCAAGGATTACAGGGCCTCGGCACCTCACCCTGGGGCCACGCAGGGGGCACCAGCACCACAAGCAGGGGCAGTGAATCAGAAGTTTGCCTTCCACCGCTCCCCTTTCGGTTACAAAGCTAGTGCTTGGCATCCGGCCTCAGGCATGAGTCAGAGGCTGAGAATATCAACAGTTAAGTTTGTGAGCGTAGATATGGATCTGACTTCACATCGGATCCCCATTAAAAATTAATTTTTTCAATTAAAAGCCCTCTGGACATCTCTGAGTGTATGTGTGGGGGTGGGTAGGTAGGCGGGTGGGTGACTCTTCTCCACTCTCCCTCCCAAACAAGTCAGAGAGAGCACAAATAAATAAATAAAACCATCTCCACGGGGTCTGTGATTCGGGAGCACAGCTGTTCACACCGCTGTGCCACGGCTGACGAGTGTCTGCGGGCGGTGCAGCTTGGGTGCAACTCGCTCAGAAGCCGCATGGGGAGGTCCAGGAGTATGACAGTACCCCAGGTGGGACTCCTCCCTGGGGATCAGCAACCTGAGCCCCTCCACACCTGCCCTCACCCCCCAAATGCTCTGCTCCAGGCAGCCCATCCAAGGTCGCGGCTCTCGGTCTGTGCACTGTGGCAGCACAAGGCCAGGGGAAGCCAGGGCTCTGTGATGGACACTGTGGACCTGGACACAGCCCTTGGTGCCGGAACCCTCTGTGCCCTCTGACACTTGGGGCCCCGTCTTTGAAAATCACTCAGACGGCAGCATGGCACTGAGGTAGTTGGCAGCAAACGCGTCCAGTCTACGCTATAAAATATCCCCAGCATGACTAAGTTTAAAATACGAAGAATTAGCAAATGCTTAAAGCTACCTGAATGGTGTCTATACCATAAAACATTCCAAGAAAAAAAAGAGAAAGCAAACAGGGAAAAAGCACTGCTGCTGGGCAGGGGCACCATGTTCAATCTACACTGCCCTGCTCCGCTAAACAATGGTATTTATGCTAAAAACCTTGAAGGCACATGTTCTCATCAGAGGCTCCCTTCCTGCACAGGCAAAGGACAAATCAATCCTTTTCCCGAGCCTAGTTCTGTCGGGGAGAAAGGGGGCCCCTGGGATCTCAGCGAACTTGGGGCTCTGGTTATGAAGGGGCCAGGTCGGCCTGGTAGCCTGGTAGCCTTCTTTGGTGCGGGCAGGAGTCTAGGACACTTGATTAAAAACCAGCCCGAGGTGAAGCAGCCGTAACCCTTTGCGACCTCAAGCAGCCTGTGATCTTGTTTGTCGGGTGAGCTGTCACTCAGGCTCCACCCCACCTTCTCCTCAGAAGATGAGACTAAGCAGGGGATTCAGGCCTGGGTGACATGGGGAGGGGCATTACTAAAACAGCCACTCGACAGACAGCACCAAAAGAGACAGCCTGGCATGGACAGCCTGGCATGCCCAGCCTGGCATGGACCCAGGCACTTGGGCAGCGAGGGTAGCAACCAGTGTTTACAAACACGACCGGGGACTCAGCCGGGACAGGTATAAATCACCCAAGACCGCACTGAAATCCCCAGAATAAATGCGCACAGCCTTCCGTACGTCTCCCTTCCAGCCTAACCACCCTCACCACTGCGCCTGCCCTGCCAAAGCCACTCAGTCCAAAATGGTACCAGCACCAGCCCTGCCGAAATACAATCTCAGATCCCTGAAGGCAGGGCTCCTAAAATAAACCTTACGGGGCAAGCTGGGCCAGGACGAGCCCCAGGAGAAGGTGCCGCCTGGGCCCTTGAGAGACGCCCCCTCCCATGCCTCGGTGGTGCTTCGGGATTGATCCATCACAGGGTCACCCCAACAAAGAGTAGCTCAAGGCACCCAGATAACCTCCCACCTCACCTTCGCTCAGCCTTTCCCCCAACAGATGCCCTGGGAGAACAACAATCAACAGAATGCAGAGCCTCTGCACCTGAGCTATCCATGGCCCCAGGTCCCCAGACAGGTGAAGAAAAGGCCCCCAAAACTACAGAGAAGCCAACCTCTGCCACCAGAGCGCCTTCCAAAGCCACCGCCCCCAAGTCTCACCAACCCAAAAATGCCCAGCCCTGTCCGAGGCTGCGCTGGTGAGGTCAGCACAGTCTGCCCCGCCCCACAAGGCAATCTTACCCCGGCTCCAGGGGCTGCCGGCTGCCTGCCTCTGGCTGTACCCACAGCACAATGAGAGAACCCCACCTTCACAGTGGTCCCAAGACGCACCACTCTCACCACCCGGCAGGCACATCGGAGGAGCGAGATCTACTGCCTCCCAATCACCCGCACCCACGTTCAGGGTCACCCGAGTTCACTTGATGCCCTGCAGACCGGAGACAAGAAGCCTGATTTCATCAAAATATCAACTCTGTGGGATAAATGAGACCAGCAAGACCATTTGTCATTGTTCCTCATCACAAATGGAACCCTGTGGGCAGTATTTTCTCATCAGAGAAAGACAAGCCCCACCAGGATTACCACAGGAGAACAACGGCAGGGGAAGCCTGCTGGGAAATAAATACTAGAAGGTGACCACGGGCGAAAGCAGAAATGGAATACAGAGTTCACGGACGGTCCCCAACCTGTGAGAGCCTCCAGGAAAACCTTCCACCACCACCAAGGGCAACCACGGGCGAAAGCAGAAATAGAATACAGAGTTCATGGACGATCCCGAACCTGTGAGAGACTCCAGGAAAACCTTCCACCACCACCAAAGGGCGCCTGAGCTTCCGGTCCCTTTTCACACAGCTGTGAGACATTTTCCTCCCCAAGACCGCTCCCCTGGGAAAGATGTGTCTCTGTGACAGCCGAGCCCAAGGACAATGAGTCTGAGGAAAGGAGCTGGAGTGGGGAGGGCAGTGACAGCAAAAGGACCAAGGGCACTGCAAGAGAGAAGGCAAGGCAGACTGGATCCCCAAAGACAAAGGCCAGCTGCTGGCTCCCAAGCGGATGTGGCCACTTAAACACTTACAGTGGTGAAGCACCTGGCAGCCCTTGGCTCCACCGATCTGGGAGCGGCTGAGCTGGACCCTAGGAAGCACTAGCACCTTGGTCAAAACCCAAGAGAAAGACAGAAGAAGGAACAGGATTGTCTCTGCTACCACTGCCAGGTAGAAGACGCCACAGAGGAGAGGACACAGGCACTGTGGAGGATAGGCAGGCATGCTAGGCCGGGCACGAGACCTCCCTGCAGGGCCCGGCGGCTCTGCTGCGAGGAGCCCAGAGGAAGGTCCTGGACTCATCCTCTCGGCCTCAACTCCTATGACCTCAGTCATGCCACCATCTGTGGACAGGGAAAGCCACCCACCAAGCCCTCCTAGGAGAGGCCACGATGCCGGGTGGCATCAGGAGAAGCCAAAAACTACCATGGGCAGAGGAGTAGGTCGCTAAAATGGCCCGTCTCCCGGGAGATGAGGCAGAGCAATGGATGCTGGGTGAACTTCTCCCCCTGGCAGGGGCCTTCATAGAGCCCCCCACCCTTCTTCAAGGTCATGCCAGCAACCCTCTGAAAGCCAAGGTGGCCAGAGAGGGGAAAAGAGGGAGAATTCCCCACCAAAGAAGGGCTACCTCCAGGTGCCACGCAGGTCAGCCCTGCGGCCCCCTCTGTTCCATGCACGCTGCTGGGCCTGGGAGGCAGGCATGCTCATCCAGCTCCGGGGCCAGGCAGAGAGGTGGCCTGGCCTGCCCTACAGCATGCATCGGAGCCAGGTCCAGGCAAGGACTTAGATCTTCCAGCCTCCAGCCCAAGGCATGTTTCTAATGATAGCAAAACACTAACGAATGGGTAAGGAGGAGAAGGCGGGAGAAACGCGAGCTCGGTCCAGGGTCTGCGGGCCAAGGAGAAGGGCTCCCAGGCGGGAAGTGGGTGGGGATGTTACCTTTCAGCACCAGGGGGTCTTTGCCTTCTCTCTTCAGGGACTCAAGCACTACGTGGAGAGGCTGCGAGGGCATCACCCGGCTCGGCTCATTGGTGTTCTCATCGTAAACTATAATTTCTTTGGAAAAGATCCTCTTGAAAGAATCCTTGCCTTCCCGACAGGAAATCAGGTCCAGGACCGTGATCTTGCCCTGCTGCAGCCTCCGCCGGCTGATCTTGTCGGCGCAGTTGATGTGGACGGCTCCCTGGATGTGGCTCTTGTTGTACTCCGTGAAGGGCCTGCAGTCGATGATGATGGGGCCCTGGCTGGGCAGGAGGCTCTTGCTGCCCTTGGTCATCTTCTTGGCCAAGTCATTGGGGTAGATGATTTTGATGCTGGCTAGCTGCTTGGGGGTCGCTGTCACAGGGCTGCCCAACCCGCCCGATAGACTCAGAGAGGCTGTGTGCTCACTGTTGTTGACCATCTGGTTGGCAGGGCAGGTGGTAGAGGTTCCGACAGCGGTGGTGGCAGTGCCCGCCGCAATGGCTTGGGTCTGGGCCTGACTGTCCTTGTCGTAGGCTGCCACAGAGCAGCAGCTGGCACTGCTGCACCCACAATTCAGGGAGCGGGCAGAGCCGCTGGGTGAGGGCATATACGTCAGATTCGCAGCCTTGAGGGACACGGTGGTGGTGGTGGTGGCGATGACAGATGGGTGGCTGCTCCTGCCAGGGGTGGCAGAGCCAAGGGAGCTAGAGTCTAAACAGAGGCTGAGATCCTGAGGTCGGACGGGCCTAGACAGTGCCACTACTACCCTGTCATCTAAAGGAGATGGAGGCATGAGGAGGCTGAAGACTGGCAATTCAGGAAGCACTCAAGAGTCTGCAATGAAGGGGAAGGGGAAAGAAAGAATAAAGTCACCACGTGACACAAACGGCCGTCTCATCCAGTCCCTGGGGAGAGCCTTTTCCTATCTCCGAATGAAGCGCAAAGTGCCCTTTGTGGCAGCTTCCAAAGTCTGACACCGGCTCGGATGGATCCAAGAGGATGCAGCCTGGGAGCCCTGTGTACCTGGCCACTAAGTCCACCCTGACATTGGACCTCATACTACAAATGTGAATGAACAACCTTTCCTGAATGGCGTCAAAGTTCAGCCTCCAGGAGGCAAGAACACCAAGGATCAGAAAAGCTTCAGACAGAAGGGAGCTGTTCAGAGGGTCTATTCTCGGCCACATCTCCCAGGCTGAAGGACTCTCCGCCGAGGAAGCCCCGCTCGTGTGCCCTCTCGGATGCTTGCCATGTGATTCCTTCACCCACTGCAGTTCAGAGATGACCAAGAGCACTGGCCAGGCTCACAGAAGCACACAGCAGCTAAATATACCTCGGGGCGGATGTCAGCTTTCCACAGATCAGAGGGAAAGTCTCTCCCGAGTGGGCTTCAGGTTCTCGCTCACATCCTACCGGGGTCTCACTCCCATCCTACTGGGTCCTCTGAAAATCACACTAGGACCTTGTGTGCTTTCTGATGCCCTCCTGGAAGCTAACTGGCATTTTCCCTTCGCACTTCCGCCTGGTACCTTAAAATGAAGTCTCAAGTTGGCCGAGGAGCCAGGTCTGGAAACTCAACCTTGGCAGATTCATTGCCTGCTGATCCCCTGCCCGTGCCCACACTCACCTGGCCTCTGAGGACCCAACTGACCAGTTGGCCTTCCCTGCCCTCTGGTCCCCAGCACAGGTTGCTTCCCAGCTTCTCCCAGACAGCTGAAGCAGTCACACCACACCGTGCAGGAATCAGCCCCACACTGCCATGCCCCCCTCAGCGGGAGCTGGGGTCCTTAGAGAACACGGCGGCCCAGGTTCACCTGCTCTCCTCCAGGGAGACTGCGAAGGGGAAGGCACAGTCCCTGGCCCCCTGCTCCCTTCGGCCACTGGACGCTCCCACAGCCCTGCCAGCTTCTATAAGATGTGGACACAGCCACGAAACCACACCTTAAGCAACAGCGGTTCATCTAAGCGAACTTCAAGAGCTGTCTGGAAAAATACCATCTATCATTCGTCTACACACGACCGTCATCACTCTCTGACACGCAGCCAAAGTGTCACAGGCGGAATCCACGCACACAAGCCGGGCGCACACGTACCCAGACTCGGGTTTCTCCGGGCACCTCGGGATGGAGCGAAGACCCAGCCTCCCGCCTCCCTTGCGTAGTATTTTTGGAGAACGAGTACTAGTGCCACAGCTGCAACTGTTTCCCAGCTGGACGCGCGGGGCGGCAGAAGCCTGCCGTGATGGTACCTGGTGGGGGCTGCTGATCAGCCCCTCCACGAGGGCGCACACACGGCCCTGCTCCCGGGACGCCCAGGACCCCCGCCTGTGCCTGCCGCGCGCTGGGCTGCGCCCCTGCAGCACAGGAGCGGTGCGCGCGGCGCCCAGAATCCCCGGCCCGGCCCGGCGGACCGGGTCCGAGCACCGGGCTCGGCGAGGCAGGGCCGGGAGGGGACCCGGCGCGTGGAGAACGCCCTTCGCGGCTCGTAGCACCCACCGCCCGCTCCCCGCCACGCAGCGCGCTCCACGGCGGCGGCGAAACTGCCGCAAAGCATCCCAACAAGCCGGGCTCCCTCCCGCCCCGGCCGGGGCACCGCAGCGTGGGCGCGCAGGGCCGGGCAGCACCCCGCGGTCCTGCGGCCGCGCCGCTCCCCTCGCCTGCTCGCGTGCGCACAGACACGCACACACGCGCGCACACTCACACACACGCGCGCACACCGCCCCTGAGTGGCCGCGACTTCCACTTACTTCCCCGATCCGCGCAGCCCTGCACTGCCGGGCGCTGCGCCTCCGCTGTGGACTCGCGCGGGCCGCCCATTCACTCGGCTCCATTGATCTCCAGCAGCAACATAGTTACTTTCTCTTTTGCTACACTGTAAATGTAAGATTCCGAGGGGGAGGCCGGCCTGCGACCGACGGCGCGTTAAGCCAATCAGAACCCGGGAAAGGCGGGCCGCCACCTCACCGAGACCCGCAGCCAATGGGAGTCCGGGGGCGTGTCGTGAGGCGGGGCATCGCGGCCTGTGGGCGGGCCTGGCGCCCAGCGCGGAGGCCTAGCCGCGGAGACTCGGGCGGTGATGTCATTGGCAGCCAATCAAACCCTTGAACGGTCCGGCGGGCCAGCGGGCAGCTGCTCTCTATTTACCGGGCAGCCAGTCCGGCCCCGGTTAACCCTTCCCGACCCGGGATCCGGGCTGCGCTCGCTCCGGATGAACTGGTTCTCTCCACTCGCCGGGCCTCCGAGATCCTGCACCCGCGGAGATCCTGCACCCACAGACTCTCCGCACACCCCGTTAGCCGTGCCCGGGCCACCCCGCACCAAGGACGCCCGACACTGGCGGACTCCCCGAGCTCCCGGGCAGCCTGCGCGTCCGTCTTTCCTCGGGACCGATGCAGAAGATGAGAACCGCGGGGCTAGTCTTCTAAGGCGGACCATGGCCCCCTGCGTCCCCAGGGGACAGCGGGCCCTCAGATGTCGCTGCTCCTCCGGCTGCCCGGTGGTTCGCGGAGAACTGCAGCTCGCTGCTCTTCTGCTCTGCCGCTGCCCCTCCCCGTCACGTCCCGCCTTCTCCAGCCGGTACCTGGGCTGGACCTGAGCTGGACCGAGGGTGGCTCCGAGGAGGAGGAGGCCGCGGGCAGGGTCCTGTCCAAGCCCCAGCGCCGCGCTCCCTCACCCAGCCACCTTCGCCACTCCTGCAGCCCGCGCCCAGGACCCTCCTGGATCCTGTGGACCAGATTGGCTCCGCGATAGGAAAGGAGGCAGAACCTAGGGTCCTGAGCCACACTGAACCCGGTGGATGCTCCACGGGCAGGTGACACGTCTCTAGCATCTCTAGGGCACGGTTCCCGGCCGTGGCCAGCAGAGGGGTCATAGC
Source organism: Hydrochoerus hydrochaeris (assembly GCA_004027455.1). Lineage (NCBI taxonomy): Eukaryota > Metazoa > Chordata > Mammalia > Rodentia > Hydrochaeridae > Hydrochoerus > Hydrochoerus hydrochaeris. The sequence goes on along the minus strand of PVLA01009657.1, from coordinate 3,936 downwards.
CAAGGGAAGAGCAGGTGGTGGCCCTGGCCATCTCAGGAAACCTTGGGAAGCTCCAGGGAGGCTGCCCTGGACTAGGAGCCGATGTGCCGGAAGCCTGCACCCCAAAGATTCTTACAGACAGAGCCAGTCCTGCCCCACGCCTGCTCCACCAGTGCTTCAGCTCTGCTCCAGGGGGCAAAAAGCCAGTTCTGATAATTACAGTGAAGTAAGACGCGCTGGGGAGTGTTTGCCTGCAGTTTTCTCCCTTACCTGGTGGCAGGTGTGTGAGGGCTTGCTTCAGCCCCAGGCCTAAAAAGTGTGTTAAGTGATCTGAAGTCAGAAGGCACCAAACACAGCTGACCAGCATCTCTCACTCAGCACAGATGCTAAGAGGAACCCTGGAGAACCTGGCATCCAGGCGCGCACACATGCCCGTGTTCCAGCGTGCGTCACAGAGAGCTAGGACTGCGGTCGCACACTCTCCCCCACACTCACCCTCGCCCCTTAGTGATGACTGAGGAGCCCTCCTGGTACACCTTTGTCCTTCCCCCTTTGAGGTGGGTGCTGGATATTTTCCACAGAAAGCAGAAAAGAACTTCACAGAGGGCCAAACGCAGATGTTTTTGAAGCTGAAAGGTTTTAGGCCCTTTCCTAAGCATGATCATGGGGAGAATCCTCACTCTGTGGAGACTGGAGAATTCTAAGTGCTGGCTCTGACTCTGTTAGGTCATGTGTTCACTTGGTTACCTGTAAGACAGTAAGAGCCCACTGGGAGAAAAAGGAAAGAATACTTGTGCAAGCAATGGGGGGAAACAAAGATTCCCTATTGATAGAAGACATTTGGAAAAGCATCCTGTACCTGCCTTGGGCAATGCGCTGCTGCTGAGGCCCCTGCGACCCACACACGCCTCACCTGACTGCCCATCGCCACTGTGCCCACCCCCAGAGGAGGGATGTGTGCAACTGCAGACAGGGCTTCTGTCCCAAAAGTCCTCGTCTGACAGGAAAGTAACTCCAAGAAACAGCGCACGTTTAATGAGACAATCATTTTGTAGTAGTTTCAAGTCCTGAATTAGAATACTTCAGTTAACTAAGAATCTAAATCATCCAGGCTGAAAAATTGAGAAAGTCGGCAAAATTCCTCCTCAGTTCTAAAACATGACATGTGGAATAACTGCCAGATCATAGATGCATACAAAGATGTGATCATTTCTTAAATTAGGCATCTCTGTGTATATTTATGTTCAAATTATGGAGTGGTAGGAAAATCAGATTACACATGGAGTTTCTTTCCAAGCACTACTCTCAGCTCCTTCTGTACCAGAAGAGGTGATTTTGCTTCTGTTTTTGAGTCTGGTTAGGCAGAGAAAACGCCTGAAATACTGCCTGTAGGTTTCATTCTGCAGTGCGTTCAGCCAGTGGCAAGGACCCTGATCTGCGCACCAATAACCAACATCTCCATGTTCATGTTTATCCCAGAGAACAGGGAGACGTCCTCGCCACGTCTGGGTGCTGTGACTGCACTGGGTCACAGCTTTATGCCTAAAATATCCAGTCAAGAAATGATGATAACTTAGGCCCAGGTATAAGAGATAAAAGGGATAATGTCAAACAAGCATATTATTTAAATTACTTCCCTGTGCGCACTCAAACGATGAAGCATTTGGGATGATGTCTTCAAACTAATCCTTGAGGTCAAGGTAGATTTCAGAAGATCCTAGAATTACGGCAGAGAAAGGTTTAGAGGAAATTTAGCAATCTTAAATCCCAAGATAAAGAAGTTATTAAGTCAGCAAGACATGGAGGCTGAGCTGTGGTCAGAAAAGTGCAGTGGCAGGGATGAGGTCACTGGACAAGGGGTGTGGTCACTGGAGTCAGGTTGAGGTCACTGGAGTCAGGGTGAGGTCACTGCAGCCAGCCACAGCAAGCTCCAGGCCAAGCAAGGAAGGGTGGAGGGGCACGGGAAAGTGGCTGAGGCAGCGCTAGGAGGCAGGGTGAGGAACGGCCTCTACCCCATCAGTCCCTGTCCCTTCCACCACATGAGCACAAAAGAGCTCTAAAGAAGCAGAGTGAGGCCCTGGCCGGGCAGGGAAATAGGAGGAATGGCCTGCACCTTGCTGTGGGACCATGAGACATAGGATCCTGTTCTGTGCAAGTTGCCACATCTCAGGTAGGTGGTCACAGCAGCGTGCTCGGGGCTAGTGGCTCTGCAGCGATGGGCCAGAGGCAGACCATATGCCTTGTCACTGTCCACAGCATGGGCCCAGAGACTCATGGCCCTGTCCCGGGACGGCTACAGGCCTTGGGCCCAGAGACCCCATATCCAAGTCCCCACGTGGCAGAAGTGGGACCAGTGGGTCTGGGACCGTGTTGGATTTTGTAAAGTTCATATATAAATGTAAAATATCTCAGTTATCTTTACACTGATTGCCTATTGAATTGCTTATATTTTGGGTATTTTGGGCTAAATGCTAGCAAAATGAATTTTACGTGTTTATCTTTGACATGGAATATGGTTATTAGAAAACTTTCAGTGACTAACGCAATGCACCTGTTTCTTTTGGACAGTGCTGTTCTAGAACCTGTAATTGCTTTTTGGACTTCAGGTCACTTTCATGCCACAGCCACCAGAACCATGGAATGTGGGGTCTGGTTGGGACTTTAGAGCCTGTCTAGGTCATAGGTTCTTAAACTGTGTCAGGGTGACCCTGAGGGACAGGACAAGGCGAGTGACCACACCCCCACTCCAGCCCTCCATCCTGGACAGGGAGGCGTCAGTGTGGGGCTACATTCATGAGACCCCACAGGAGCAGTGCATCTGCAGAAAGCACTCTGCTGCTCTGGGCCCTCTTCCTCAGTCTTCACGTTGCCAATGGTTCCACGTCCACGGCACCTTGAGGCTCTGAGTAGGGGATTATTGCAATCCCAAATATTGTGTACAGTCATCCAAATATTATAACCTTTTTTCTAGTTTTCCACACAATTCAAAAGGTTATATTTGTAGCCCCATTGAGATGTCATTGGAATCCCAGCAAGTTAATTCCAATCGACCACCACCAATGCAACCCCCGGCGAGAGTAAAGACAAGACATATTCCAAGTGAAGGGCAGCCAAGGGGTCCTAAGTCCAGCCCCTGTGAGGACATTTCGGACAAAGGCCCAGATCCAAGGCCTCTCCCAGAATTTATTATCCTGTGAAGAAGGGGGTGGCTCAGGGATAAGTGACAGTGAGGATGGGGGGAACTACGTGAGTAACTTGAGCTGGCACCAGCCAGGTGGGGAGAGAAGCATCTCTGCAAAGTGTAGCGATAAGGACATGCAGGAGGATCAATTTGCATAATCCAGTTAAGGTAGCAACTGAATTGTTTCAGAAGGCTGTTGCTTCCAGTTTCTGACAGGTAAACTTTTGTGCCTTGGGTATGAGCCTCTTTACCTGAGGCTCATACCTAGTGGACATTCCTGGAGCTAATGGCTCTAACATCCCACTGTGCTCATATCTTTTACAGAGAGCACTAGGGGAGGAAACAGGAGACTGTCTGATGGCTTTAGAGATTACACAGCAGTGCCTGGCTGGCCTCATTTGCAATGCTTAGAGCCCATTGAAGAGAGGAGGAAATACCTTAGCCAGCTCTACCTATCAGTGTAAGGAAATCAGTCTCCACATAGTGGAAGTTGCAGCAATTGTTCTGCATTGAAGGGGAGACACTGGAGTTGCCTCCCACAGGGAGAACATAACATCCCCCAGCTGTGCTTGGCCTCTGGATGCCTGGAAGGCTGGCCCAAGTCAGGCATGGTGATACATACCTGCAACCTCAGCACTCTGGAAGCTGAGGCAGGAGGATTGATGTGAGCTCAAGCCAGCTTGGCCTGCATAACGAAATGCTGTCTAACAGAAACAAAAACAGCAGCAAAAAGCACAGACCAACCTTTCTCAGCTACCCAGAAGGCTCTGACTGGC